>JAPDDN010000576.1:0-52904 GCA_027422405.1 Ptychobarbus kaznakovi
TCAAAGTCACTTAAATCCCATTTCTTTCCCCATTCTGATGCTCGGTTTGAACTTCAGCAAGTCGTCTTCACCACATCTAGATGACTAAATGCATTGAGTTGCTGCCATGTGATTGGCTGATTAGAAATTTGTGTTACCAAGCAATTGAACAGGTGTACCTGATAAAGTGGCCGGTGAGTGTATATATTTTGTTCAATTCAATTAATTAAATACAGAATAACTAATAAAGTGGTTTGAGCATAAAGACCAGTTGGGATTGGGACGGTGTGTTCAGAAATAGGTCAGTGACGGAAGGTGTCTGGAATGTGTTTTGGCAGCGAGGAGCAGCTGCTTGTTAATTTTCCTGAGTGGCGCACGGCGTGACCCGCTGTCGGCCCATCTCTGGCTCCAGTCCTCCGTGCTCTCATCCACCGGCGTCACCCGCACGTCCCCAGCCTCCTTCAGTTTGCCATGTGCACTGACCCGCTCCTGACCCCCAGTCATGATACAAACTAGTCCAAGGTAAGTAATCACTAATTACCCACAATGCCTCTCTCCGCTCAGGCCACCGTCTCTGATGTTTGCCTAATCGATCTGAACACCCCAGAATGAACAGTGACGCTACAGGGAGCAATTAGGGGCTCAGAGGAAAGTTACTCTATCAGGAAAACACACTGCTGTGTATGAGATGTTCTTGCAGCACGACTGACAGTTTGCTTTTGTGAAATGAAAGAGACTTTAAAAGAAAGCAGGACTGACAGTGAACACCTGCAGATACACCATTAAATGTTTATGTCTCTTATGCTCACACAGGCTGTATTTATTTAATTTTAAAACGCAGTAAATACAGTAATATTGTGACATATTATTACAATTTAAAACAACTGTTTTCTATGTGAATATATAGTCAAATGTAATTTATTCCTCTGATCAATGTTGAATTTTCAGCATCATTACTCCAGTCTTCAGTGTCACATGAACCTTGATATATAATTTGAATATGCTGATTTGCTGTTCAAGAACCATTTCTGATTATTATCAACGTTGAAAACTGTTGTGCTGATCAATATTTTACAATATATTCACATAGAAAACTGATCAAATATTTCACAATATAACTGTTTTTAAAGGTTTAAAGGTGACATAAATAAATACACACATATATGCGTGCATATGTACATACATGCCACTTGAAGGACATATTGGAGGAACATTTATGTTAGTCTGATTAAACAAAGCTAAAAGTTGAAGTGTCTTAAATTACAATATCTTATATTACAGTCATTCAATATAAGTTTTATCCAATAACAGTATGCATAGCAACCACTATATTATAGATACTTTACAATGTATAAGAATGAACTTCATAATTTGAAAGTTATGCACTTTTTGATAAAGGAAAGGAAGGATAGAAAGAAACAATGAAAGAAAGAAACAATGAAAGAAAGAAAAAAGAAATGAGACAAGAGAGAACGAGAGAAAGAAAGAAAGGAAGGATAGAAAAAGAAAGAAAGAAAGAAAGAAAGAGAGAAAGAAAGAAAGAGAGAAAGAAAGAAAGAAAGAAAGAAAGAAAGAAAGAAGAAAAAAGATAGAAAGAAGAAAGAAAGAAAGGAAGAAAGAAGAAGAAGGAAAGAAAGAAAGAAGGAAAAGAGAAAGAAAGAAAAGAAAGAAAGAAAGAAAGAAAGAAAGAAAGAAAAATAGAAAAGAAAGAAAGAAGAAGAAAAGAAGGAAAGAGAGAAAGAAAGAAAGAAATGCATATGTTATTATATTTTACTCAATGGTTGCACCACTTGACACGTTATTATATTTAAATACATTTTTGTTTTTGCTCAACAAGAAGTTTTTTTTGTAAGTAATGTGATAATGACAGTCATAGTCTAGACTGATAAAACACACTTAACCAAACTATTTTTATCATGCATATAAAAGTGTTATTAACAAATTATCCGCCTCTTTTGTTTGACACTAAAATTCCTCCATTTCCTCACATTTAAGCTGGTAAGTATGTTTCCTTTTGCCTTTATTTAGTTTGTTACCCCAGAATACCATAAAGGTAAAGTAGGGTCATTCTTGCTCTGTGTTAATATGTCACCTTCTGCTGCCTGCTTCAAAATTAAGACGTGGATGGTTGTTACCAAGACAACAGAGTCTCATTTTACCCCATAGCCCACTTCCAACCTGTTACCAAATTACTAAGTGCCAGGGCAGAGCTTCAAAGAGCAGAGACTGATGCTGTTAATGTAATGAAACTGTACACTCATCTGTTTAAAACATGGCCTGTCAGCTTGGAAGTAGGAAGGACCAATTGCGCCTTTAGCCCTCCTGGCCAATATCAACATCTTTACAGGTTTAAAGCGTTCTACTCTACTTCAAGCAAGGAAACATTAATGAGGACCTTTCTGTGTTTGATTTTAAAGCTGTTTTTACTTGCATATTTGAAAATTCATTTTAAAGCACAATCAAAATATCAGAACTTTGCTTTGTTTTTAAATTTTCTGTTTCTTTTTAAGTTAGTGGTGTCTACTGATGATTAATTTTAACACAAAATATTAACAACAACAACAAAAGTCCATGTGTGCTATACATACTGTATGTATCATTCCTCGAATTATGTTGCTTTTGTTGCTTTCCAAGTAATAGGTCTTGAGATTTTTGTATGGCAGACAAAATATCAGGGATTTTTATTAAAGAAGGAAGTTAAACCAAAGGTGGGGCTCTTTTGAAAAGTTCTGGGTTCAGTAAATATTTTTCTGTGTCATAAAGTACATTACCTCATATGACATTTAAACAGCCCCCCCCCCCCCCCCCCAAAAAAAAAGAATAAATACATTGTCATCATTTACTTAGCCTTATGTCATTCCAAACCTCAATGCTTCTCTTGTTTATATGGAACACAAAAAGAGCATATTTAGAAAATTATATGTTGTGTTTTGTTTCATTTGCTGATTTTTTTTTTTGTGTGTTTTGTGTGTGAGAGTGTGTTCTGTTTTGTTTAGTGTTTTGTTTAGTGTTTGTGTGTTCTGTTTTGTTTAGTGTTTGTGTGTGAGAGTGTGTTCTGTTTTGTTTAGTGCTTGTGTGTGAGAGTGTGTTCTGTTTTGTTTAGTGTTTGTTGTGTGTTCTGTTTTGTTTAGTGTTTTTGTTGTAGTGTTTGTGTGTTCTGTTTTGTTTTGTTTAGTGTTTGTGTGTGAGAGTGTGTTCTGTTTTGTTTAGTGTTTGTGTGTGTGAGTGTGTTCTGTTTTGTTTTGTTTAGTGTTTGTGTGTGAGAGTGTGTTCTGTTTTGTTTAGTGTTTGTGTGTGAGAGTGTGTTCTGTTTTGTTTAGTGTTTGTGTGTGAGAGTGTGTTCTGTTTTGTTTAGTGTTTGTGTGTGAGAGTGTGTTCTGTTTTGTTTAGTGTTTGTGTGTGAGAGTGTGTTCTGTTTTGTTTTGTTTAGTGTTTGTGTGTGAGAGTGTGTTCTGTTTTGTTTAGTGTTTGTGTGTGAGAGTGTGTTCTGTTCTGTTTGTGTTTAGTGTTTGTGTTGAGATTGTGTTCAGTTTGTTTAGTGTTTGTGTGTGAGAGTGTGTTCTGTTTTGTTTAGTGTTTGTGTGTGAGAGTGTGTTCTGTTTTGTTTAGTGTTTGTGTGTGAGAGTGTTCTGTTTTGTTTTGTTTTGTTTAGTGTTTGTGTGTGAGAGTGTGTTCTGTTTTGTTTAGTGTTTGTGTGTGAGAGTGTGTTCTGTTTGTTTTTGTTTAGTGTTTGTGTGTGAGAGTGTGTTCTGTTTTGTTTAGTGTTTGTGTGTGAGAGTGTGTTCTTGTTAGTTTTGTTTTGTTTTGTTTAGTGTTTGTGTGTGAGAGTGTGTTCTGTTTTGTTTAGTGTTTTGTGTGTGAGAGTGTGTTCTGTTTTGTTTTAGTGTTTGTGTTGAGAGTGTGTTTTGTTTTGTTTAGTGTTTGTGTGTGAGAGTGTTTTTGTTTTGTTTAGTGTTTTTGTGTGTGAGAGTGTGTTTTGTTTTGTTTAGTGTTTGTGTGTGAGAGTGTGTTCTGTTTTGTTTAGTGTTTGTGTGTGAGAGTGTGTTGTGTTCTGTTTTGTTTAGTGTTTGTGTGTGAGAGTGTGTTCTGTTTTGTTTAGTTTTGTGTTGTGTGTGTTCTGTTTTTGTTTTGTGTTTGTGTGGTGAGAGTGTGTTCTGTTTTGTTTAGTTTAGTGTTTGTGTGTGAGAGTGTGTTCTGTTTTTTGTTTAGTGTTTGTGTGTGAGAGTGTGTTCTTTTTGTTTTGTTTTGTTTGTGTGTGAAGTGTTTCTGTTTTGTTTAGTGTTGTGTGGAGAGTGTGTTCTGTTTTGTTTTGTTTTGTTAGTGTTTGTGTGTGAGAGTGTGTTCTGTTCTTGTTTTGTTTAGTGTTTGTGTGTGAGAGTGTGTTCTGTTTTGTTTAGTGTTTGTGTGTGAGAGTGTGTTCTGTTTTGTTTAGTGTTTGTGTGTGAGAGTGTGTTCTGTTTTGTTTAGTGTTTGTGTGTGAGAGTGTGTTCTGTTTTGTTTTGTTTTTGGTTAGTGTTTGTTGTGTGTGAGAGAGTGTGTTCTGTTTTGTTTTGTTTAGTGTTTGTGTGTGAGAGTGTGTTCTGTTTTGTTTAGTGTTTGTGTGTGAGAGTGTGTTCTGTTTTGTTTAGTGTTTGTGTGTGAGAGTGTGTTCTGTTTTGTTTAGTGTTTGTGTGTGAGTGTGTTCTGTTTTGTTTAGTGTTTGTGTGTGAGAGTGTGTTCTGTTTTGTTTAGTGTTTGTGTGTGTGTGTGTGTGAGAGTGTGTTCTGTTTTGTTTAGTGTTTGTGTGTGAGAGTGTGTTCTGTTTTGTTTAGTGTTTGTGTGTGAGTGTTTTCTATTTTGTTTAGTGTTTGTGTGTGAGAGTGTGTTCTGTTTTGTTTTGTGTTTGTGTGTGTAGAGTGTGTTCTTTTTGTTTAGTGTTTGTGTGTGAGAGAGTGTGTTCTGTTTGTTTAGTGTTTGTGTGTGAGTGTTTGTTTTGTTTAGTGTTTGTGTGTGAGAGTGTGTTCTGTTTTGTTTTGTTTAGTGTTTGTGTGTGTGAGAGTGTGTTCTGTTTTGTTTTGTGTGTGAGTGTTTCTGTTTTGTTTAGTTTTGTGTGTAGAGTGTGTTCTGTTTTGTTTTGTTTTGTTTAGTGTTTGTGTGTGAGAGTGTTCTGTTTCGTTTGTTGGTTGTGTGAGTATTCTGTTTTGTTTTGTTTAGTGTTTGTGTGTGAGATTGTGTTCTGTTTTGTTTAGTGTTTGTGTGTGAGAGTGTGTTCTGTTTTGTTTAGTGTTTTGTGTGTGAGTGTTTCTGTTTTGTTTAGTGTTTGTGTGTGAGAGTGTGTTCTGTTTTGTTTAGTGTTTGTGTGTGAGAGTGTGTTCTGTTTTGTTTTGTTTAGTGTTTGTGTGTGAGAGTGTGTTCTGTTTTGTTTTGTTTAGTGTTTGTGTGTGAGAGTGTGTTCTGTTTTGTTTAGTGTTTGTGTGTGAGAGTGTGTTCTGTTTTGTTTAGTGTTTGTGTGTGAGAGTGTGTTCTGTTTTGTTTTGTTTTGATTAGTGTTTGTGTGTGAGAGTGTGTTCTGTTTTGTTTAGTGTTTGTGTGTGAGAGTGTGTTCTGTTTTGTTTTGTTTTGTTTAGTGTTTGTGTGAGAGTGTGTTTTGTTTTGTTTTGTTTAGTGTTTGTGTGTGAGTGTGTTCTGTTTTGTTTTGTTTAGTGTTTGTGTGTGAGAGTGTGTTTGTTTTGTTTAGTGTTTGTGTGTGAGAGTGTGTTCTGTTTTGTTTAGTGTTTGTGTGTGAGAGTGTGTTCTGTTTTTTAGTTTTGTGTGTGAGTGTTTGTGTTTTGTTTAGAGAGTGTGTTCTGTTTTGTTTAGTGTTTGTGTGTGAGTGTGTTCTGTTTTGTTTAGTGTTTGTGTGTGAGAGTGTGTTTGTTTTGTTTGTTTAGTGTTTGTGTGTGAGAGTGTGTTCTGTTTTGTTTAGTGTTTGTGTGTGAGAGTGTTTCGTTTCTGTTTTGTTTTGTTGTGAGAGTTGTTCGGTTTGTTTAGTGTTTTGTGTGAGTGTGTTTTTTTTTGTTTGTTTAGTGTTTGTGTGTGAGAGTGTGTTCTGTTTTGTTTAGTGTTTGTGTGTGAGAGTGTGTTCTGTTTTGTTTTGTTTGTTTGTGTGAGTGTTTGTTTTGTTTAGTGTTTGTGTGTGAGAGTGTGTTCTGTTTTGTTTAGTGTTTGTGTGAGAGTGTGCTCTGTTTTGTTTTGTTTGTTAGTGTTTGTGTGTGAGTGTGTTCTGTTTTGTTTAGTGTTTGTGTGTGAGAGTGTGTTCTGTTTTGTTTTGTTTAGTGTTTGTGTGTGAGAGTGTGTTCTGTTTTGTTTAGTGTTTGTGTGTGAGAGTGTGTTCTGTTTTGTTTAGTGTTTGTGTGTGAGAGTGTGTTCTGTTTTGTTTTGTTTTGTTTAGTGTTTGTGTGTGAGAGTGTGTTTTGTTTTGTTTAGTGTTTGTGTGTGAGAGTGTGTTCTGTTTTGTTTTGTTTAGTGTTTGTGTGTGAGAGTGTGTTCTGTTTTGTTTAGTGTTTGTGTGTGAGAGTGTGTTCTGTTTTGTTTAGTGTTTGTGTGTGATAGTGTGTTCTTTTTGTTTTGTTTGATTAGTTTTTGTTTGAGAGTGTGTTCTGTTTTGTTTAGTGTTTGTGTGTGAGTGTGTTTTGTTTTGTTTAGTGTTTGTGTGTGAGAGTGTATTCTGTTTTGTTTAGTGTTTGTGTGTGAGAGTGTGTTCTGTTTTGTTTGTTTAGTGTTTGTGTGTGAGAGTGTGTTCTGTTTTGTTTTGTTTGTGTGTGAGTGTTTCTTTTTTGTTTAGTGTTTGTGTGTGAGAGTGTGTTTTGTTTTGTTTAGTGTTGTGTGTGAGTGTGTTTTGTTTTGTTTTGTTTTGTTTAGTGTTTGTGTGTGAGAGTGTGTTTGTTTTGTTTAGTGTTTGTGTGTGAGAGTGTGTTTTGTTTTGTTTTGTTTAGTGTTTGTGTGTGAGTGTTTGTTTTGTTTAGTGTTTGTGTGTGAGAGTGTGTTCTGTTTTGTTTTGTTTTGTTTAGTGTTTGTGTGTGAGAGTGTGTTCTGTTTTGTTTAGTGTTTGTGTGTGAGAGTGTGTTCTGTTTTGTTTAGTGTTTGTGTGTGAGAGTGTGTTCTGTTTTGTTTAGTGTTTGTGTGTGAGAGTGTGTTCTGTTTTGTTTAGTGTTTGTGTGTGAGAGTGTGTTCTGTTTTGTTTAGTGTTTGTGTGTGAGAGTGTGTTTTGTTTTGTTTAGTGTTTGTGTGTGAGAGTGTGTTCTGTTTTGTTTAGTGTTTGTGTGTGAGAGTGTGTTCTGTTTTGTTTTGTTTAGTGTTTGTGTGTGAGAGTGTGTTTTGTTTTGTTTTGTTTTGTTTAGTGTTTTGTGTGTGAGAGTGTGTTCTGTTTTTTAGTTTTGTGTGTGAGTGTTTGTTTTGTTTAGTGTTTGTGTGTGAGAGTGTGTTCTCTGTTTTGTTTTGTTGAGAGTGTGTCTGTTTTGTTTTGTTTTGTTTAGTGTTTGTTTGTGTGTGAGAGTGTGTTCTGTTTTGTTTAGTGTTTGTGTGTGAGAGTGTGTTCTGTTTTGTTTAGTGTTTGTGTGTGAGAGTGTGTTCTGTTTTGTTTAGTGTTTGTGTGTGAGTGGTGTTCTGTTTTGTTTAGTGTGTGTGTGAGAGTGTGCTCTGTTTTGTTTTGTTTAGTGTTTGTGTGTGAGAGTGTGTTTTGTTTTGTTTAGTGTTTGTGTGTGAGAGTGTGTTCTGTTTTGTTTAGTGTTTGTGTGTGAGAGTGTGTTCTTTTTGTTTTGTTTGTGTGAGTGTTTGTTTTGTTTAGTGTTTGTGTGTGAGAGTGTGTTCTGTTTTGTTTAGTGTTTGTGTGTGAGTGTGTTCTGTTTTGTTAGTGTGTTGTGAGAGTGTGTTCTGTTTTGTTTAGTGTTTGTGTGTGAGAGTGTGTTCTGTTTTGTTTAGTGTTTGTGTGTGAGATTGTGTTCTGTTTTGTTTAGTGTTTGTGTGTGAGAGTGTGTTCTGTTTTGTTTAGTGTTTGTGTGTGAGAGTGTGTTTTGTTTTGTTTAGTGTTTGTGTAGTTTTAGGTTTTTGTTTTGTTTTTGTGTGTTTGTTTGTTTTGTGTTATTTATTTTGTTAGCTTTCCATTTTGTTTCATTTAGTTTTTTGTATCTTGTTGCATTTTTTATTTAATTTTTGTTTGTTTTGCTTAGTATTTTTTTTTGTGTTTTTTGTTTTTTATATATATTATTTTATATTGTCAGTCACAGCATGCCGGAGAAATCGTTTTTTGTTGCCCATGGAAAACATGACAAGTAAAGGTTAAATGATTTTAAATGTTATTTATTTTAAAGTTTAAAGTGAAGTCTTGTTTAAAAGTGAAGGATTCATTTTTAGATGTCATCAATACGTCAGTTTTGTACGTTTAAATGCTGAACATGTGAAAGTATTTGTACATTTAGATGCTGAAAATACATCAGTATTGTACATTTTAGTTTCTGTAAAAATGTCAATAAATGTATGTTTTATAGAACCACATTTTACATCAAATACATACGAATTATCAATTATCATGATCACGTTGCAGCGTATGTGTATGTTTGTTTTGCTTAGTGTTCTTTGTTTAGTTTTTTGTGATCTTTGTTTTGTTTTGCTTCATTTCATTTCATTTTGTTTGTTTTATTTATTTATTTTCATTCATACAATGAAAGCCCCTGTAGTCCAGTGTTGTTGTATTCCACACACGGAAATAAGTCATACAGGTTTGAAACAATGTGAGCAAACTCTTTTAAGGCCAATAATGAACTTTATGCAAATTCTTGCATAACAGATGTCAACAAATTTCAAACATGGAAAACCTTTGACCATATCTGCACATATGCATATATTTTTGTGGCAGTAAAAATTATCAGTATTCAAGGGGGTTCCTTCAAATGTCTGTTCTGTTGAACTAGATGTGTTGTCTTTCAGGGAACACGGAGCAAACGGACACCCTGATGACGTCGAGTTAGTCGCAACGCGTCGGTACACATGTGTGTTGCTCATAATGTTAAAGCCATGTGAATAAAGGCTTTATACTTTTTCACAATATTTTCAAGTGCCTTGTGAACAGAACAAACGTTATTGCTAACTATCTTACCAAGATTATTTTCAAACTGTTTCTCTGCCATGAGAGAAGTTGACCTGAAAGATAAAACTGATGGTGAAAATAAAGATTATGCAAATGTCAGCTATAGTGCCCCTTGAGGCGATATTGAGAATTACATTTCAGAATGCTATGCATTTTCAAGCTGAAATATTAGCATCGATTTCTGACATTTGACTTTTTTATGGCAATCTATATTATGCAACAAATGTTGATAGAATTCAACTTTTGTCGAGCCAAGGACATTCCTTAAATTGCGAATGTAGTGATTGTTGGTTTACTGTGTTGAGCGCTGTTCAAGATTCACGGCTCTGTTTCCCATCTGGAGACTCAGAGGAGATGGTGTAGTTCATGTTAGGGCAAAAGCACGCACCGTCTCCTGGGCATTTACACCGACCCATGCATTCATGACAGCTGGTTTGCAGGGACCCTGTGCTGGGTGGTGCTTAGAGGAGTTTGGCTGGAGGGCCTAGTTACCGTTTGTGGTTACTCTCCCTTTCTGTCTTCTTCCATTTATCGCTCCCTTTCATTCCCTTTGTCACGTTTAAGTCCTATCTCACTTACCCCCCCCCCCCCTCTCTCTCTCTCTCTCTCTCTCTTCTCTTACTCGCTCTTTCGTGTTTTATACTGCGGATGGGACCAGATTTCAGTTCTCAAATGTTTTCAAGGGCAGGGCACAGCTCCACCCAGTAATGCAACCCGGTTCTCATGAATACCATTCGTCCGTATCCCCCCGGTATCTGACACACTTTGCGGCCATCATGGGACGCTCTGGGAGCCCATTCGCACCTGTCAGCCCTGCTAATTTAATACTTCCTATTAAATGGACAGACCCTAGATCTACCAGAGGCCTCTCGAATTACATTCAGGTAAAACGAGTAATCCGTGCTGCAGGTCTTTTTTTCTGTGGCACATTTAGTGAATGTTCGGGTCAAATATACGCCCCTGTGTTGGAAGTGTGTTGGTCCGGGTGGGTATGACATAATGAAGGTCCCATGGGAAGCTGATCAGAGTAACTCATTAATACCTGGTTAAATCTGATTTATTCATTTTTTTGACTGTTCTAAATCATAAAAAGTCATCATAAAAACTAATTTATTAAACATGCTAAGTTTACTTGTTTCTCTAAAAAACATAGCTACAGCCAGTTATTCTATTTTTAAATGTGCGTTCCTTGTCAAAATGTCTGTTTTTGTTTTGGTCTGTGTGATTCACCCACTGCCACCCCGGGTTGCCAGTGTGGAAAGCACAGCGTATTTCAGCTATGGAAGCCAGCAAACAAACAACATCGCAGATTCTACCCAAACTAAAAAGCTTCTGCATTCATCGAAAAACTCTGTGACCACAAACATGTTAAAACAATAATAATCGGCTCATCACCTTACAGTATAAGACTCATCGCCTTCCATTGTCAGTTGTGCTTGTTCATGTTGCACGTCCTCAATCTGGCAACCCACGAGAGCATCGAGTCGGCGGTGGGAGAAAACACTCTCTTATTTATTTTGAATTGCAGTACAATTTCAACCATAAAATACTGTAAATTTAAGTCTAGAACATGTAGGATTTATTCTACACTATTTTGATTAAACAAAAATTTGGTTAATTCATTAAATACCTTGTTATTACAGTCTAGTTACAAAGTATTTACATAGTAATAAGAATTTAGCATGTTGTTATAGGTAGTTGCTACTCTATATAACAACTGTCCCAAAACAAGTCAACATGTTGTTTAAGTACCTGGATATGGCTGGAAACTGCTGCTATATGTGTTCTTCGTGTTTGCTAGGTGCTCGAAAGGATGCTTTGGGTGGTTGATAGGTAATTGCTTACTGGTCCAAGCCAAAAGAGTCCATATTTCTCCTCAGCACATGTCTGTAGCACAAAGATCTCCACATTTTTTTAGATGACTAACTTTTAATTCTAAATATCAATGCTATCGCAGATGTCCTATTTCCAACTTCCGAAGTCATACACTCAAGAGTTTGTTATGTTCAACTGCTTTGTTGTCAGAGAGAATAGGAATCATGGAGATTCAAGACTATTTTTGAGGAAAATCTTGAAGTCAAACTGTCTTTAAGATGTTTGGTCAATACCCACTGATCAATATTGTATTTTGAATTAAATGTAGCATCTCATTCATTGGCAACCATATAAAGATTACCAGTGCAGCAATACAATAGCATGATCTACATAGTCCGCTTGCTTACAATTCTGCATTTTCCGTCAATTAAATGCCATTTATACTGTGTATAAGCCATAAAATAAATGCATTAATGGCAATTTATAAACATAAATATGCATGACTGTTACAGCAATAGATCGCAAAATAGGTTTAGTAGGGAAAATTAAGAAAACTTCACCACAACAATAGAATAGTTTTCCAGTAAATACAACTTGAGAGGCAGTTCATGTAGAGTTTCCAACCATGAAAACCTTTATAATTTCAATGGCATGTGAAGGCAGCATTAAACAATGGCAAATACCACTAATAATATTCCACAACTATCCAAATACAACAACCTTACAATCTATCTATCAATCAATCAATCAATCGATAACTATATCTTACAAGATACTGCAAATAACAATTTTAACCCTATGTGCTTATTTTAACACTGTCTATGTGTGCATTTAGAACTGAGGTAATCCTCTCATTTCCACTTAAATTATTAATGTAAATATTTTCCTCATAAAAAGGACACTGTTTGCATTTATATGACATTTGAAAGCATGCTATAACAGAGTACAACAATCAATTCCTAAAATAACTGAAATCCCATAATACGGATTGAAAAGTGAAATCTAAGCATTATGAAATTGCATTTCTGCAATTATTAGCTCTATGGAAACAACCATATCTATCTCGATTCCTCTATTCAGATCTGAGATGCTGTTTCATACAACACTATTAAGGAAAATTGGCCTAAACAAGCCGTCATTATATTTGTGATTATTCTCCGTATACAGTCCTGATCTAACAAGATTGTTACATCCATTCAATGGGTTATTATAACATTTATCTTTGTCCGCTGTTATTGTGTATATAAACAAAACAAGCTTCAGCCAGGGCGATACAAAAGGCCCACATCAAATCACACATGTGTAGTCTTTTAACGGGACAAAAGGGGTAAACAGAAGTAAATGAATGACCATTATGGCCCATGCGGCAGCAGACAAACGTAGAATGGTGTTAGCTTCTCGTTAACAAAAATGAGACACAACACTTTTTGAGCTCAGCGTTTCTGAATGTGATCCTACTGTCCCGCTAACAGGACAAAAGGGAATGTCACACTTCCTCCACTCCCCTCTCTCCGACCCGCACGAATCTCACGAAACCTGTCAACGACATGTGTGGCTCATGTTTCAACCCAAATCCAAATGTTATATATTTCCACAATCGAGGCTATTTTTGGACTAGATTTTGTGGTAACACTTTAGATTAGAGAACACATATTCACAATTCACATTTTCAAGTTTTTCCCCAATAAACTCCCAGTTTGCTGCTTTTTAAAAGTTAGTAAGGTAGTAAGTATTGTAGTAAGGGATGTACGGTATAATATGGTAATGCAGAATATGTGCTTTATAAGTAGTAACAAACAGCCAATATGTTAGTAATATGCATGATAATAATCAACTAGCTGATGGTGAATAGTGTTCCATAATCTAAAGTGTTACCGATTTTGTAATATAATATTTTATTTGTTTTAATTCTAATTCCGGCAACGTGAAAAAAAGAAAGAAAAAAAAAGTTTCATTGAAAATGAAAACGGTTTGATTATTTTATTATTATATTATATTATATAAAAAAAATATTTATAATTTTATATTAATTCAGTAATAATCATAAGATATTTCAACCCAATCATCAAATGCTACTTCTTCTGTTGTGTCTATTCTTAGGAAAGTCTTATATATACATTATCTCACAGAAGTGAGTACACCCCTCACATTTTTATAAATATTTTATTATATCTTTTCATGTGACAACACTGAAGAAATGACACTTTGCTACAATGTAAAGTAGTGAGTGTACAGCTTGTATAACAGTGTACATTTGCTGTCCCCTCAAAATAACTCAACACGCAGCCATTAATGTCTCAACCTCTGAACACAAAAGTGAGTACACCCCTAAGTGAAAATGTCAAAATTGGGCCCAAAGTGACAATATTTTGTCTAGCCACCATTATTTTCCAGCACTGCCTTAACCCTCTTAGGCATGGAGTTCACCAGAGCTTCACAGTTTGCAAATGGAGTCCTCTTCCACTCCTCCATGACAACATCACAGAGCTGGTGGATGTTAGAGACCTTGCGCTGCTTCACCTTTCGTTTGAGGATGCCCCACAGATGCTCAATCGGGTTTAGGCCTGGAGACATGCTTGGCCAGTCCATCACCTTTACCCTCAGCTTCTTTAGCAAGACAGTGGTCATCTTGGAGGTGTGTTTGGGGTCGTTATCATGTTGGAATACTGCCCTGCGGCCCAGTCTCCGAATGGAGGGGATCATGCTCCGCTTCAGTATGTCACAGTACATGTTGGCATTCATGGTTCCCTCAATGAACTGTAGCTCCCCAGTGCTGGCAGCACTCATGCAGCCCCAGACCATGACACTCCCACCACCATGCCTGACTGTAGGCAAGACACACTTGTCTTTGTACTCCTCACCTGGTTGCCGCCACACACGCTTGACACCATCTGAACCAAATAAGTTTATCTTGGTCTCAGGATATCTTGGTTCCAGTAATCCATGTCCTTTGTCTACTTGTCTTCAGCAAACTGTTTCCGGGCTTTCTTTTGCATCATCTTTAGAAGAGGCTTCCTTCTGGGATGACAGCCATGCAGACTAATTTGAAGCAGTGTGCGGCTTATGGTCTGAGCACTGACAGGCTGACCTCCCACCCCTTCAACCTCTGCAGCAATGCTGGCAGCACTCATACGTCTATTTCTCAAACACAACCTCTGGATATGACGCTGAGCACGTGCACTCAACTTCTTTGGTCAACCATGGCGAGGCCTGTTCTGAGTGGAACCTGTCCTGTTAAACCGCTGTATGGTCTTGGCCACCGTGCTGCAGCTCAGTTTCAGGGTCTTGGCAATCTTCTTATAGCCTACGCCATCTTTATGTAGAGCAACAATTATCTTTTTCAGATCCTCAAAGTTCTTTACCGTGAGGTGCCATGTTGAACTTCCAGTGACCAGTATGAGAGAGTGAGAGCGATAACACCAAATTTAACACACCTGCTCCCCATTCACACCTGAGACCTTGTAACACTAACAAGTCACATGACACCGGGGAGAGAAAATGGATAATTGGGCCCAATTTGGACATTTTCCCTTGGGGGTGTACTCACTTTTGAGGCCAGCGGTTTAGACATTAATGACTGTGTGTTGAGTTATTTTGAGGGGACAGCAAACGTACACTGTTATACAAGCTGCACACTCACTACTTTACATTGTAGCAAAGTGTCATTTCTTCAGTGTTGTTACATGAAAAGATATAATAAAATATTTATAAAAATTTGAGGGGTGTACTCACAACTGAAATGTGACCTGGACATGTTTTTGTGAGATTCAGCCATGCTTTTTTCGGGGTTGGATGAGTGTTGATCATCACCTCTCTTTTATATAAGCCCCTTGTTGGAGTCGATCCTTGAGCTCTGAGCTCTGGGTCCCATGGGCCTCACCACACCTACCATACTGATGGAAACACAGCCAGTGTGTGTGTGTGTGTGTGTGTGTGTGTGTGTGTGTGTGTGTGTGTGTGTGTGTGTGTGTGTGTGTGTGTGTGTGTGTGTGTGTGTGTGTGTGTGTGTGTGTGTGTGTGTGTGTGTGTGTGTGTGTGTGTGTGCAGCTCCCCCAGCAGGAAAAAGCAGCACTTTGATCCTGGTTCAGGTGACTATCTCCGCCAGCGAGGTGGAGGTAGCCCTCAGCCCACCGGGATCCCAGGGGAGGTGTCTGGTTGACCAGAAAGCTAAACTTTAGGTATCTGATACCTAAAAGATGCTCTTTCAAGAGAAGAGCAGAACTGGCATTATATTCAATCATCTTGTCAGTTTCTGTCCCGTTCGTTCCCTCCCCTGTCCTCCACTTTCCAGACAAATCATGGAGCATCAGGACAGAGATGAGGGACAACCTCATTCTTATCTTCAGCACAGTTGATAGATGGAAATGAGTCTAATATACAGTGGCCACACAATTTGTCTAGGGACTTACATTTTTCATATATATATATATAATTATATATAGCACAATTTTTTTCGTGCATAAGGTAATAAAAAGTAAAAATCAATAGCATAAATAGTAATAGTACAGTAAACAAAAATATATTAAAAACATAAGATCTTATACAACTAAAATCTTAAAATATTGCAATTAGATGTTTTACATGTTATTGTATTCAATATAGTAAAATGTAGTAATAATAATACAAATACAATTATAGTAATAGTACAGAAAACAATAGACAGTAAAAAGATCTCATAAAAAGTAAATTTAAATAAATCTGACGTTTTACGAGCTGTTTTCATAGTGAAATACAAATAGTTAAAATACTCAAAAGTACAGTAAACAATATTACAGTAAAAAAAGATCTCATAAAAAGTTACATAAGTTAAACGAGATATTTCATGTTATTTCTTCATATGCATAGTAAAATAAAAATAGCAAATATAAAGTAATAGTAAAGTAATTAATAGTATAGCAAAAACATAAGATCTCATATAACAATAAACTTAAATTATTGCTATCAGACATTTTACATCAATTGTTTATGTATGTAGCAAAAAAGGTTGTAAAACTGAAGTAATGGTATATTTAAAAAATCTCATTAAACTTAAGTTGTTGATAAAATAAAAACAATCTTGTTTTTCCAATTACAAGCCACACTAAATATATAAGGAATGAGCATTACCAAAACTCCATATAAGCAAACAATATCAGACCCAAAGTGTAGCATGTCACATCAGAAAATTGTTTATGTGTCACAGACTGTTTATGTTTAATTATTCAGGCGCTTCTTCTGTTGAAAGAGTTTCTGCTTGCATGCAGATGGTCCGGTGAATAATTGATGGAGGATATACAGGTAAAAGAGACCAACAGAACGATATGCACCTCAGGGCAAGAGCTGCAGACTTATATATCAAACATATGCCAAAATAATATTGCCATTTCAACCGCATTAGCCAGCAACTGGTTAAATGTAAACTATTTGATCAGTTTTAACCCTTACCTAAATTCTCTTGCTTATTTTAGAAGAGCTTTATTACAAAGCTCCAATTAAGCTGGCCTGTTTTTGTTTATTCTGACCTGCAGTAAGCATTGCAGGAACAGATAGATGTTGGAGACTAGCATTTGTTTTTTCATAGGAATGACAAATGTTTTCCTACTACGAGGCGATCGAAGAGATAAAAGAGAGAAAAACACAAGCAGTCGTCAGAAAGCAGCAGTTGCGCTGCGTTCAGTCCGGAGGGAGTTGTTTTTCTTTGCCGTTGTCACATTATCAGGCCATGTGATCAGGTAAAGGAGACAGGTAACAATTTTTCATGCCTGCTGCCCTGAGGAGATGGACAGACAGAGAGCGGGGCGGCCGTGACGAGCGTCTTCCCACGAAAGGTCCGAATTAAGAGCATTTTTATAATCCCATCCTGTCTTCTGAAGTTGTGCTGTTTTTAAGTGTTTACTAAGAAGCTGTCATAGATTTCAGCTTATGTCACTTTAGGTTGCCTGCCTGTTCGCTTGTTTCCCGATTTGGCTTTGTTTTGCGGAATAGGATTTAGCGTGACACGTGTACGTTCATTGACTCGCGCTTGTAAGCACTAAAATCTCCTAAATATCCCACGCTTTGGCAGGTACAGAAATTCACATTTCCAGCAGCGTGTCTACATGGCCTTATCTCAATTGGACAGAATTCAAAATTCCTTGTTGGTGTCAACTTTTCAGAAAGGAGCTTGTCAGAAAGCACTGCTTCCGTGGTCGTGGTGGGATTAATGCGCCGTGCATAAAACTAATTTGATTGTACAGTCTAACCTCTCCCTAAAAGTCACGGCAGCCAGGCGAGAGCGAATATTAATAAATTCATCCGCTAGTACTTAGCAGAGCGTACGCAAAAGTTTGCTGGCATTATCAGAGCCTGGCTACTGAAGTGGCTCAGGAAATTAATCAAACTCCTCTTCCGCTGTCCATGTGACAAAAAGCGCCGCCGTAACGTTTGGCTTAAGCGATGTGCAATTACAAAACGTCTGATTGCAGGTGTTTTCTAGCTGTAGAGCAGCTACTTAAAAGATTTGAAGTGAAAACGGATTGCCAAAATGTTTATTTGTTGACTTTTTAGTTGCACACCACCTTCTTACAACACATTTAGCTACTGAGTAGCATGCATTTGTTCCATAGACAGACAACTAAAGTTATTAAAATGCGATACGAAAATGTTGACATGCATTGCTCTCACTATTGCTTTTGTAAAAAGCACAACAGTTGGGATCTAAAAGTATAAAACTTTTCTTGACTACATTACACCCATGATTCTGTAGAGAGATCAGTCTCCCTATCAGGGTGTTTTGGGCCTACTGTCTTATGGATACTGTGAATTTGGACATGCCAATGATTTGATGCACTGCTTTCTGCATACTATGTAGTAGGCAAGTATGTATATGGGTCGCTGACAAATAAAAATTTGACTGTGTCCTATGCTGTGACATAGTAAAAATGTAGAAAACAAATTAACAATAACATGAGAAAAAAATATATCTTCATTCTTAGAGTTACAAATAGCATGAGAGAGGTTTATCCTCAATGTTAGAGTTTTGTTTGTTTGTTTTTTTCTGTCACACCATAGGACACATTGATACGTCAACTACCCATATACAGATGTGGGGAATATCTACAGTTTTTGAACAGTAGCCTGAGATTTTGAATGTTTTTTTCTCTTCTGCTCACCAAGCCTGCATTTATTTGATCCTAAGCAAAAGCAGTATATTGTGAAATGTTTTTATTATTTAAAATAACTGCTTTCTATTTGAATATATTTTAAAATGTAATTTATTTCTGTGATCAAAGCTGTATTTTCAGCATCGTTACTCCAGTCTTCAGTGTCACATGATCTTCAGAAGTCATTTTAATATGCTGATTTGATGTTCAAGAAACATTTTTACATATTTACATATTATTATTATTAATAATATCAATATTTAAAACAGTTGAGTTTTTTTCCTGGATTGTTTGGTGAAAAGAAAGATCCGAAGATCAGCGTTTATCTGAAATAAAAAGCTTTTGTAACATTATACACTAAACCATTCAAACGCTTGGAGTCAGTATATATAGTTTTGTTTTTGTTTGGGGGGGGGTTATAGAAATTAATACTTTTATTTAGCAAAGATGCTTTAAATTGATCAAAAACGATGATAAAGACATTTATAATGTTACAAAAGATTTATATTTCAGATAAATGCTGTTCTTCTGAACTTTCTATTCATCAAAGAAACCTGGGGGGGAAACAAATTGTACTCAGCTGTCTTCAACATAATAATAATAATAATAATAATAATAATACATGTTTTTTGAGCAGCAAATAATAATATTTGAATGATTTCTGAAGAATCATGTGACTGGAGTAAAGTGGTGGTGGAGGGCCGTCTGGACCAAAAATTGCCGGGGCCGATTGTTTTGTCCCAGCCCAGCCCTGAAAAGAGCCTCCTTTCTGCAAAGTTCATCTGTAATCAAACACACCTGCAACAACTAATCAACGTCTGTGAGATTATTTGGAAATTACAGGCATGTATGTTTGACACCCTGTCCTTCACTCAGAAACAGCTTACATATTTGTATTTATGAATATTTAGCAATAAAGCAATTATTTTTATTATTATTATTATTGATGTTATTGTTAATACATTTTTAGACAGAATTATTGCAACAACAAGAATAAATAACAATAATTGTTATTATAATGATTATAAGTTGGAAACAAAATATTATTATCATTATTATTAGTGTTATTATTATAATTTTATTATTTTGTTAATAATCAAAGTTTAAAACATTATTACTATTATTATTATTATTATTATTGATGTTGTTGTTCATGTATTTTTAGACAAAATGATTGTAACAACAACAAAAACAACAACAAGAATAATAATAATAATAATTTGCTTTGAACTTACAATCAAAGTTGTTTTATTATTGTTATTATTGTTGTTGTTGTTAGAATATTTTTTGACTAAAAATACATTAACAACAACATCAATAATAATAATAATAATAATAATAAATAATTTAATCAAACGTTTAACTTTGATTATTTATTATTATTATTATCATTATTGATGTTGTTGCTAGTAAATGTTTATACAAAATTATTGTAATACAACAACAGCAACATGCTTGCTAAAATACATTTTAATTAACAACAAATAAGTAACTTTATATTATTTTATGTTATTATCATTCCTAGTGACTCTTAGGATATGTAGAGCATTTTTTTTCAAGTTAGAGCAATTTAAGATTTTTTTTAAAATCTTATGCCACTTAAATGAGCGTCCCTATTATGCTCTTTCAGTCATTAAAGTGCTACAACATACAAACAATATTATGTTTTATTTTTTAAATTAGATCAGAGGGACAAGAAAGGTTTCCTTAAGCTCTTGAGACTCAGCGGGAGAGGATGGAGATCATCACCTCATTGGGAACCTGAGACTGAACAGAAGAACCCAGAACCACCCAGCCTCAGGAGACCAGAGTACAAACTAGAGCACAAACCCTGCCAAATGCTGCGACTATATCAATAGCCACAATAAATTAAATACTTCCAATGTATCTAAGCAGTGGAAAAGTTCACTAAAGTTCAAAATCTCATCGATTGGTGGGTTTGTCTTGAAACGCCATGTTGAAGTGGAAATTGTGCAAATGTGGACCAGAGAGATATATGAAAGCCCTAAATAAGTTATCAGACTCTGCAAAATGACAAAAGCAGATTTGTAATGAAAGGGCTAAAATGATCTAATTTAGACAGTACGCAAATGTGACTGGCCAGGTAGACCAACCGTTCCATGAGAAACATGCTATTTATTCAAGAGAAGATGGAAAAAGAAGGCTGTACTGAATTAAACGAACGTACAAACTCTGAAAGAAAAGAAAACCTTGATAAGATGAGCTTTTTCGAGGTGAACATGCTAGCAGCCGAGCGAAGTGGAAAACTGTGGAATAACAATCGACAAACCTTGGCGAAAATATTTCCATTAGCGAATGTTTGGATGGTATAGGCGCAAATGAAGAAGCTGTTGACCTTGGTACGACAGTCTCTATACACAGCAGACAGTAATCAGATGTGCACTTGGAGCTAGAGATCGAAGTGTGGGCATTCAGAGAGGGATGTTTAACTTGGGCTTGTACTTACAAGAGCTCGAATTACTCAAGGTGGTGTAATTGCCAAGCAGAGTAGTAATTCCATTTGGGGTTTCTTGCCAAGGGCCTTGTCGGGCAACTCACAAGGTAGAGTATGTCCTCTCTTTACATGGTTAATTAAGGGTCTGCATGTTAGCCTGATCTGTGTATCATGAAATTCTCTTCTTCAGAGTGAATCGAACATTTACTGTAGGTACAGAGGTCAAGGTAGGACTGTGTCCTCAAAAAAGCATGCTACTACCAAGATGTTTCCTGTACAAGAATACATCTGATCAATTTGGCCTTACCTGATGAGAAGAAAAATACATTGTTCATTTTATCAAACCAGTGGTGCATGCATAATTTAGCATGGTTTAGATAAGAAAATTGGTGTGAACCACCATAAATGATTTCGCATGAAGAACTTCGATCCCTGCACCCTGAAGCCTATCTGGTTTCGCTCTGGGTCAAAGTGCCATGAGAATTAACAATCAAGTTCAGGGGAACTTGCTGCCCAAGGGTTTAAGGTAAAGATCTGTGATCGGGTTTCACTTTGAATGACTAGGAAGCTTGTCACTCACTTTTACCGCTAGACAGAGGGACATGATCTGTGCATTTCCCGAATTATTTCAAATGCACATTTTTAGGTACTTCACCACAATTTACGAATTTCACTCAACTTTTCAAGGGGGTCGATTCGTCTACACTGGAGGCAGGTAGATCTAGAGGGCAGGTCGCTAGCAGTCTGGTGCTAATAATAATAATCCACAACAGAACTTTGACTAATATCTGCTTCAGAGACGTGCCACATAATCCCTGGCTAGGCTTTGATAAAGACTGTTTTGATTATGCCATGTGTCAACTCTCCAGAGCACTGAATTATTAGTGGGGAAGATTAGAGCCTATTAATATTGTACTTTCACTGTCAAAGGCATTCAGGATGTGCGTGGTTTGTGAACTGAAGGGCCCAAGAAGGGTCCTTGTGTAACAGCGTCTGGACATTGACTGAACGTCACTGTGTCACTGTTTATTCAGGGACCAAGATGTTTGAGAATACTGTGAATTTTTATTTATTTTTCTATTTAGTTAAATACAAAAGAATGAAAATAGCAGAGCACACAAGATTTATTATGACTTGATTTGAGAGAAACTTGTAACAACAACACATTTTCTTCAAGAATTGTTTCTATTTGCCTGTTTATTTGTTTGTAGTGCTCAATGCTCTAGGTTGCTGTACAGTTGCTAAGGCTTTCTTATGGTTGCTAGGGTATTGCTACAGTGTTCTAAACAATCATGAGGGTCTTTTAAGTGGTTGTTCTGTAGTGCATTGCTAGGCATAGTAAGAGTGTTCTGGGTACTGCGTTTTTTCGAAGTTCATAACTGGTTGCTTACAAACTAATTCAAAAGAGCTTACCCCAAGTCTCTATGATATTCTGATCTCTAAACTGTGTTGGACTGCTTTTTAATGCAAGCATATCATCTTTCTGTTTTTACACGTTTTTCATCTGCTAGTGCAAATTGTGCTTCTGATGAAAAGCAAAAGCAAACAACCAATAATCTGCATGATTTAACATCATCCACAGCCATAGAACAAACAAT
The DNA here is from genome assembly GCA_027422405.1 of Ptychobarbus kaznakovi. NCBI lineage: Eukaryota > Metazoa > Chordata > Actinopteri > Cypriniformes > Cyprinidae > Ptychobarbus > Ptychobarbus kaznakovi. The sequence continues at coordinate 22,072 of JAPDDN010000576.1, forward strand.
GTAGGATACAATGCAGAACTATATTAATTATGAGCAACAGTAATTTTGCCAAGTCAGCCTGTGTGTGTTTTTGGAGGGAATTTGTTAATTTTGTTTCTTGGCTCCCCCTAGTGATGAAACTATGATATAATAATAAAATCAATCCGAAAAGCATTCAAAACATAATCAAAATCTTTTTAAATGTTCATGAAAAGCACATATTCCTTAAGTGTAGATCATGTTGTTATGCTACAAGTATTGTTATTGCAAATGCCACACATTTAAGTTCTCAAGCTCTTCTGAACTGAACAAGGCAGCATTTAAACTGGGAGAGAGGAGAGTGATTGCACCCAAAGGGAAACATGATTGTAAGGGGTGTCATTGAGACTCTAGAAAGGCTGTTGTAATGTCACCTAGGTGGTGCTCCACCACAGCACCTGGGTACAAAGCCCGATCTAGCTCAGCTCGCACACAGACACACTCATCGGGCTTTGGGAAGCCAACAGCTTAGCATGAAAGCAAAGGTGAAACAGAATCTGAAAATTGCAGTGCAGCGAGAGAGAAGGCGGCTATCAGTGGGTTTGGGCTGAAACCCCATAGCCGGGATAGAGTTTCCGCCCTGTTTTCATACCCAGGTCAGCTGACCCGCGCCTCAGAGCACCATTGGACGGCCGGCTCGCAAACCCCGTAATGATGTAACCAGAGTGTGTGGGAACCAGAGCTCGGTGGCACAGTGTGTGATAAATGCAGCTTTCCCACTCCCCTGCCCGAGAATGGACTAGAATTAACCTAACCATCTTAGCCCTGCCACGAGTTATCACGAAATCCGACCTGTGTGTGTGGGGCTGGGGCTGTAGTTTCACTGTTTATTTTCCCCTGCCTTCACGGTCGCAGATCTTGCCTTGTTTAACCAAATGCAACACCATGGCGAAACCAACCAATCGTCTCTTGATTCTGATGTTGAACGAGCCAATTTTTATAATTCCATTAACGGATGAATTTTAAACTCGAAAACTTGTGAAATGGCGTAATTGACTAGTTTTGTTCATATCGCCACACAAAAACCAATCAAAACAGCCTCTTCTCAATGTCAACCCTCCCACGGCGGAATACTTTCCTATACCTCAAGTGGTCCAGCTATATTCCTTTGCTAATTGCAACAAGGTTTCCTGCCTCTTATGAATCAATGTTTTAGCATAAAAGGTAATGAAGTAGAACATAACCAGGATGCTAAAGCTTGGCGAGAAAATGCCTCCTTAATTACTCGGTAGCCTTGAGTACCGTAGCTCCTCAACTCCTCAATGCATGCAATTATGCCAGACGATTAGCAGGGGCTTGTGGGTAGAACATTGTGTCTCTTTGCGAACATCCAGATGTTAGTGGACAATTCATTTCCACTGCATTATTACAACTTTTAATTGCTTTCCTGTTCTGGAAGTCTTTGTCAATACTCTGCAAGCGAAGACTTACAAAAGCAGAGTTAAGAACTAAGCCTTCGGTGTGATTGCTAACTTCTTCTCACGACAGTTGTGATAGATTAGTAGTGAAGGCAGTGTTTGACATCTGAAATGGTTAAAAACTCCTCTTCTCTGCTCCTCCATGCCATCCTTCCCGGCGCTCCCGGAGATGACCCCACAGTCTTGGCCAATCCTGACCTTAATTAATACAAGCCTGGTTGGAAACGGGAACAGGGCCGTCTCTCAGGACCGGCCTCCCTCTGAGCCTCTCTCTGGGGTAATGAGAGAGATCGGAGCGTCAGGAGCTGCCAGCTGAGGGGAAGGGGTCACTGGGAATGGATTTGCGGGGCTCTCAATGAGGAGCCCCTCCATGCTGAGAGAATCTGTCCGGCTTACGGACACCTGGTCATTAACATTGCTAATTAGCAGCCATTAATCAGGGCCGGGTTTTTTTTTACTGTCGCTCTGTGCGTGTCTATGTGTGTTGTGTGTGTGTGTGTGACGCTCATGAATAAGAAGATTGTTCCTTCTTACCTCCAGAAGAGGTGGGATAAAAGTGGTTCCCATCAGCTCAAGATGAGCCGGATTAGACGGAAGGTTAAACAACAGGCTGCGGTGAGTGCTAGTGGGATAGGGAAGGATGGGCTTCAAGCCTCTGGCAAAGGTAAAATTAATTACCAGTAATTAATGAGACAGCACTCTCAGATGCTCTCACGTACAACCCACCATTTTGGAAGAACAAATCATGAACCTCCAGTTCTCGTTCAGCTCAAAGGTGATGATAATTCCCATAATACTGAGCAGAGTAATAAGAGAAAATCACAATCTTGGCACCAAATGGTAAAGAATCAAAAAGCTCCACCACCGAGGAAGATAAATATTCTTATTTTGGGCTTTAGTTTCTATTGTCTCAGAGTAATCAGCATTCAGTTTTCTTCTGCACACTGCATTTTAATATTCAACACACTGCCACAAAATCTTGTGTCTCTGCACTCAAAAGGTGGTAGAGGATTTGCCAGTACCTTTTGAAAGCAGTTCATGGGATGCCATCTTATTTGTGTCAAAATGATCTTTTCAGTCAAAAACAAATATACCATGTACCTGAAAATAAGAATATAAGCTCAATCAATGTTACTTGCTTGGAGGATCTGTGAGGTTGTTAAGTAAAACCCAAGTCTCTAGATATGGTTCCAGTCCCGGTTTTATCATCCACTAAGAGAAAACATAACTGTGATTGTTTAGGATAGTAATACCACCCCTCCTCATCTAGACAAAGAAGGTTTGGGGTTTCATTCAAGTCTACAGAACAGAAGGTGCAAAGTTACTTATCAAAGTTCAATGCTATCTCGTGACCAATTCGTACATATTTTACGAGGTGGCTGATATGTACGAATTTATACAAGTGATTTTGTATGATTTCTTTGAGCGGTAGGTTTAGGAGCGGGGCTGGGTTGGTCCTTCATATGAATTCCTAAAAAATTGGCCAACTTGTAAAACACGTAAGATCTTTTTACAAATGGTAAAAATTTGTATTGGTGAGGTAGTACGAATTTGTGAGCTGTGAGATCGGTTTGCAAAGTTTAATACGTTGGGTTGGGGTTTGTTCAAATCCCCAACCTTTAACGGGAGCAACAGTAAGTGATGTTTGTCTTTGCAAACACTTATTTTTTGCTTGCGTTTACAAAATATCCTAGACATTAACTTTTACAATGTGACAACTTCTCTCCTCTGGCACAAAATTAAGTCTCGTTCGTATGATTTTCCCTGGGAAAGTGGAGCAGTCTTGGGCATATAACCAAATGACCGCGAGAGAGAGGGGCAGAAAAGAAGTGGTGTTCTGGCACAGCATCATGCAAATAGAGCACATTCTTCCGTTTTTCTCATGACGGATTGCCTCTGAAATTAGTGAAGCGAGCTGGTAAAATGCTAATGAGCGATGCATCAATGAGCTGTGTCATCCCTGGGGGCTTTTGGAAGGGGCAAGGAGACCCTGAGCGGGGTGCAAGAATTCAGTTCAACGCTAGGGACCTTAAATCCGTTGGCCCTTCGCATCTGCATTCCTTCAGTTTTGGGAGGGACAGAGCTTAATCCAAACGGCATTCAAGACGATGGAAAGTAACCCAGAGCTTTTGGAAAATAGCAGATAAATTGTGGGATAAATAAACTAGACTGAGGTATCCCCTAAATCAACCTATTATCCTTGTCTCATGTTAATCTGGGATGAGAAAAATATTTTAACATCCTAAAAATTCAACAAAAAGGATTCATGTGACAAACACCCCTTACTCAAGATATTTACCTCCAATAATATGTCTTTTTGAGCCAGCAACCTTGCCGGGGAGATACATCATTCACACAGACGGTGAGCGACAGACACGTCTCACCCCCCTCGTTTAGTCATCAATTTATCAGCCGAGGCCTTGGAGGGATGAGCGCTATTGTGCCCGACAGCAATAATAGGCGACGGCCTACGTGCCAGACTTGAGCTGTTGACCATGCAACACGGAACTCAGAATTAAAGCCCAGACGTCCTTGGATTTGATGGGGAAAAAGACATGTACATACACAGTCAAGCATTGGCCGCTTTCAGACAACATGCATAGCTTTACGCAAAACAGGAACAATGGCCTGCCTGATGCGGTCCGTCTAGGCTTCATGTGTCTCATTAGTTGCACATGTTTACAGTGGACGTCGACATTGGAGAACAGGGGCAGAGCATGTATCTCAGCAATTACAGTGTGAATTGCATGAGAGGATTATATGAAGTTCTTAAGGAGAGCCGGGACATCTTGTCTTGAGAACAAAAAACAGCTGCTTAGGGCCCAGTACACCTGCTTGTTACCAGACCATTTTCACCTCGCCATCTAAAACAAGGTAGTTTCCTGTGTTTTTTTTCCCATAGCAAGACTCTTAGATGAGAGAGAAAGGGGGTGAAAGACAAGAAAATAAGACATCAAAGAGGCTGAACGTTGGAAAAGGGGGGTTGGAGAGGAGGTCTGGAGTGCAGACTTAAGAAATAAGAGCTTTCCTCTAGAAACTGCTGGAGGTTTTAGATTTGGTGGAGGGTGTTAGCAGGAGAGGAGAGTGCATTAATATTTGGGGGGTAGTGAGAGAAATAGCCAGAGCTGTTACAATGTAAATGAGAGGCTGGAATGAATGGACCCCCCCCCCCCACACACACACACACACACACACCCCTCCACCCAGAGCTTTCCTTCACTCAAGTCCTGTGGATCAACATACGCTGGGATGTTCGTGTAGCGCATAGCAATGAGGGAGTTGTGGCTCAGGGAAACGGGACACTTTTGACTATTCCTTTGTGTTCTGTTGATTCAAACAGGTGAAGGATGTCAGATGGAAGATCCTAACACTTAGTTTTCCAAACTTTTAGATCTTTTTTTTTTTACTTTTTATGTAAAGGAATATCTGTCTATCTATTATTTACACTATTACACGTAGAGGTTCTCTATTGGAATCTATGGTTCCGTGAAGAACCTTTAACATCCATGGAACCTTTCAATCCCACAAAAGGTTCTTTATGGTGAAAGATATAAGGCTTTTATGGGGGAGGGGAGGGGAGAGGAGGGGGGCTTTGGGGAACCAAAAGTGGTTATTCTTTGCCACTGCAAAATAAGTCTAAATAAAGCTTTTTGGAGCCATTATGAACACATTGAATTGTTGTTCTCATGCAGGTTCGATTCCTGGTTGCATTTTTTTGTACCCGGGGCTCACAGGATTCTTGCCAGTTTCCTCGGGATTAGTGCAAGGAGGAGATTTCAAGCAGATGGGGAGGGGCACGGTCATATTATACGACGGAGAACACAATGCACACACTTCCACGTTATGATGTCACCGTTCTGTAGGGGTTTCCTTACAAGGTCGTTCCCTGATGTCGGTGGACTCATTTGAAAGTTTGTTGACAAATTGCGCTGCATTGAAAGTAATAGTGTCCACTGGGGTAGACGGTGGGCAAAGGACTGCAGGTGTTTAGATCAGCTTGAAAAAAATAAAATAAACCCTTCCCCGCTGGGCTTTCTTTCACAAGTCCCCCAGCTTTTATTCCCAGCTGTTAAAGTGAACTCAGACAGGAAATTCCTCACGTGATTGGCCTTTATGATTGGCAGGGTGGCTTAACCCAAGTCTCAGAGGGGTCATTCGTAGATGACTGTGTGAAAAACCTTGTAAGGACCCATGTTTCTCTTCACATCCAATTAAGACTACTGCTTATGGCCTCACACATCTCCCAAGAGGATTGTTTATGGGGTAGCATTAAAAGCTAACTAAGGGTGACGGCAGGGTCCTCTATAAACTCTTTATATACACACCATTCTAAGTTTGACTGTGCCATTTACTCACATGATTGCCATAAATACTGGCTACTGTAAAACCAGGGTTAGATAAAGTTAGTCTTTTGATGTGCTAAAAGGCTAGCTCTGTGTTACTAGCAAACTAGCAGGCAGCACTTTTTATTTAGGTGCATTTGTGTGTCAGTGACTTGACTATTTTATCTTCTGAGGTTCTACAAGCCAAATAAAGAAACACCTCAGCATTTGAAATATCTTACTGTGTTCATAATTAAGACATTTCTACTGGCCCAATTTGTGGTGCCCTGAATTATTTGATTAGTACCGTTTAACTGCTATCAAGGCACTTCAATCAAACACATGGTTAATTATTTGCAACTAATTACAAGCTTTGGCAAATACCATTATTTCAATTAGATGAGTAATTTATTGAGTAAACTTGATGTCTAGCAGCAACAATTCCAGTGTTTTGGCAATGCTCTTGTTGAGGATCAGGTAACTGTTTTTTGTGTGGTAAATTCATAATTTATAATCCTATTTTGGGGATTCCTTTTAAATTATTTTTAATAAAATACTTGTTTGTATTTAGCATTTAAATAAAGCATTTTTAATAGCATTGATTTTTAAAAAGAAACTGGGTGATTCTTCATTTAACAGAATAGTTCCAAAAATAAATGTCAATTTAAAACCCATATGATTTTCTTATAATAATTATGATTCTTATGATTATCAGTTAATACTGCCATAAATTTCAGCCTGTTTTTCCAACAAAATATGATTTTCATGTCACTTTTTTGACAAAAAGGCTTAATCTAAAAAAGGCTTGATCTTTAAAAAAAAGAAATACATTTTTTTTTGCTACTTGAAATAAAATAAGTGTTAACTTTAATAAATAAAATATAATATAAAAACATTTTTATTTCAGTCGATATTCCAAGGCAGTATTTCAAATTAGTTTTCTGTGCTAAAATTAAAATTATTATTATTTTAAAATGAATAAATATTAAAAACACAACAAAATCACTAAACCTGTAACTACAATTAAAATAAAAACAAATGAATTAAATATTAAGGTACTGTATCTAAATGATGCTAATAAGATACTGATCTAGACTTTGGGTTAGTTAGTGTTAAGCTTTTTTGGTTATACCCACGACAGGCAATCACCTTATAAAGACAGCAAATCTGAAATTTAGCCTGACAGATTGGTGGCGACACTTCACAGAAGCAGAATGTCCCACCATAAACTAATAGTAGACTCCTAATGCCTTTCCTTTATATTATTTCACATATCTGGGTGAAACTGACATGCATTGCATTGTCTCTGCTTTTATGGTATTAAATTGCAGGATGTGGCCTGCAGGAATATATTTGATGGCAGCTTAGTGCTGAAGTTGCCATGTTCTGTCCTGATATTACTCAGAAGTGTTTTTTACAAGCTTCCACTGAAGAGTGTGCCGACAGCTGATTTGGCTATTTTTTTGTTTATTTTACACATCAAGGGGATTTTTTTGTATTATTATTTTTTTATTAGACAAACATGAAAGCTTTTGGTTATATTAATTTCACTTTGACTTAGATCAAGCAATATATTATGCACATTATGACAAAGCTTAAAAAATTCCGGAATTAACCCTCTGGGGTCTGAGTTTTTTTTTTTTTTGCCCTACCATTTGTGCTTTTTTCCAGTTACTTATAAACATTTGATTACACTGTGTTCAGCACAGTAGTACAATAATATGTAATCAGCATGTATTTACAAGTTTGTAATTCTGAGAAATACACACACACACACAAAAACTGAAATAAGGCCAAAAAACACATACAGAACATTTGTTAACATGACTTTTGAGTACTGGATATGGTAGACTAGAATTATTTTGCTATGAAATAATGGCCCGGTTTCATAGACAGGTCATAGCCTAAGCCAGGATTAGGCCATAGTTCAATTAGGACATTTAAGTATTTTTTTTATAAACATGCCTTAGAAAAAACATTGCTGGTCTTAATTACTGCATCTTAAGACAAAACAATGGCACTGACAAGTTTTAAGATCAGTCAGTGCAAGTTTCTTTCAGTTGAAACAGCTCAGATTTACATATTGGTCTAGAACTAGGCTTAAGCCTTGTCTGTTAAACCGGGGGAATGTGAAAATAATCCTGCTCAATCATAAAAAAGAAAAAAAATTCTTATTCGCTGAATTTCGGTTCATTTTTGTGACGCGTTTCAGAAAGAAGTTTGCGGAGACCGAGGCGGCTGAAAGCACACCCTTTGTTTTCTTTATTTTACAAAAGCACAATGTGTTGTTGTTATTGTGAGTGTACACAAACAAAAGTATTGTGAGTGTATAAAAATAAAACCCTTTACAGTATTGAATAATGTATTACTCTTATACAGGTACATATATTGAATATGGGTAAAGTATAAAAAAAAATGAATATGGTGAAGTGAAAGTGTATTATTTCAAAAAACACACTTAAAAGTTTTTTTTTTGTTTTTAGTAGAGCAGCACAGCTAATGAAAGTCAAAAAACAGTATCTCAAAATATTAGAATATTTAAAGAGTATTCAATAAATTAGTCCATAAAATAATGTGGTATCCAACTAAAAACACAAGTGTTCACACCCACTTGGCAATGGTCCACAGATGGGGACACCCTGAGGAGGGTAAGTTGAGGGTCATTACAACATGTGGGCTGAGTGCTGCATGCACAAGCAAGACTGATGACCGCAGAAAAATTGTGCACAAGCAAGCATGACCGCAAGCTTGAGAATACTGTCAAGCAAAGCTGATTCAAACACTTGGGAGAGTCACAAAGGAGTGAACCAAGCTCAGAGTCAGTCACAAGAGTCACCACGCTGACATCATCCACCTGCAACTCACAGAACACTAGAGAAAACTGGGCTGGAGAAATCCTGTTTTTTCAGTGGTCCCATCTGGACAAGGTCAGAGGTGGGAAGAAGTGAAGAGTGGAGTCCATGTGCCATGCACAAATCAAGTCAGTGCATTTGGGTCCATGTCATGGCTGCCTTGATCATCTGTGTGTTGGTCCACAGTCAACGCACCACAGGGACTTTTAGAGCACTTCATGCTTCCTTCTGCTGACAAGCTGGAGATGCTGATTTCATTTTCCAGCAGGACTTGGCACCTGCCCACACTGCCAAAGGTACCAAAAGCCGGTTCAATGACCAATGTGTTACTGTGTTTGAAGACCTGCCTGACCCCCCTGCAAAGAGATTATATGGAGACACCAGACCCATTGCAGATGACCTGAAGGAATGCAACCTGGCTTCATTATTACACCTGAGCAGTGCTACAGGCTGCTGGCCTCCATGACACGCCGCATTGATGCAGTAATTCATGCAAAAGGAGGCCCAACCAAGTATTGAGTGCATAGAAATGAACATACTTTTCAGAAGCCTGACCTTTCTGTTTAAAATATCCTTTTTTATTGATCTTATGTAATATTTAATGAAATAATTTTCTGAGATTTTCCGAATTTTGGGTTTTCATTATCTGTAAGCCATAATCATCAAAATGTCAAGAAATAAAGGCTTGAAATATTTCACTCTATGTGTAATGAATCTATATAATATATGGGTTTCACTTTCTGAAATGACTGACAAAAAATAGTGACCTTTTTCATGATATTCTTATTTTTTTACATGTACCTGTATGTATGACCAAAAATAATGGCGTAATTTAAGTTATTTTTTGCTGTTATCAGGAAAAAATGCAACTGGAACATTCTGGCGAGTTCGCTGCCCCCAGTGGGTTAAGGAGACATTAGCTTTGATCCAAAACCTTGTGAGCTATCTTGCCATCTACTGCCAAAATGAACCAGACCCCAATGAACTGAGTTTAAACCTCATAGGTAAAACCACTTAAAAGACATTACAGCAACAAAAGCGACCATTTATACACGCACACACAGATTTGGTGTTGGATTTACCTTTTGAAACAACTGTTTCTCAGAAATGAATAGTACATTTTGCAAATAATTACACAAAAACAGCAAGTAACACATTTAATTAAATGGGGAAAACATGGGAAAATTGGGTATCGTTTGACTCTGTATGCTGCTCTGAATCTAAAGAGACCAGTCTTGTGATATTGGGCCAAACTGTCCAGAAGTTATAAACACAAATATAAATGTTTCATATCTCCTGACCACTAGGTGGCACTGTGCCAAAACTGTCCGGGTAACTTCCGGGTATGCTAGTGATGAAGTGTACCAAATTTAGTCTCAATACCCTAAAACCTTTTGAATGCTTTGTGTGTGTGTGTGTGTGTGTGTGTGTGTGTGTGTGTGTGTGTGTGTGTGTGCGTGCGTGCGTGTGTGTGTGCGTGCGTGCGTGCGTGTGTGTGTGTGTGTGTGTGCGTGCGTGCGTGTGTGTGTGTGTGTTTATGTTTAAAAATGCAAGAAACAGGGCAATGGAATGAGGAAAATGCACAGTTTTGGAGATGTATTTTTTTTAAGTTTGAACTTATTTTAAGTTGGCATGCTATTTTAGAATCGCTGCGCCCATGTGTGAGACACTGCAAAAGATGTGCAACAGTCATATTAACCCCCCACCCCACACTTGTCTCCATACTTGTAGTGTTGCCATATATACATTTCTCGTTATGCTGTATTATCACCAAATCTTGGAATTAATCTTTTTGTCAACTTGATTCCTTTTAATTAGCAGACACATTTTATATTTTTTTGGAGCTGACTGATCACAAACTTCACTAATCTGAGCTCATGCACCTCAGTTTTTGAGAATATTGCAAAAATGATCAACAAATAATGCTTTTTTTCACTCAAAAACTGTGCATGAGCTCAGATCAATGAGGCCTATGACCAGTCAGCTCCAAAAACAAACACAACACCTGTGCTAACTCAAAGAAAACAGCTGAATCCAAGATATTTGCAAACTCTTTTTTTGTAGGCAGGTAATTTTTTGAAGGTTACCAATACAATTTTTGATTCTTTTAAGTATCCAATGAAATACAACTTGGATTAATTTCTTCACTAAGCTTGTTGCAATGCATTCTGGGATTTCAAACATGTCGGAAGTGTGCATAAATCCTCAAAATGCCGCCTCCACAGTAAATATCACTTCAAAGTACCTTTAATTTAAATTAAACAAAGTCACGAAACGGCACAATCGAAATGTCCAAAAATGAATGTGCCGCCCTGCAGTCAGACAGCAAGGGCAGCTGTTACACAGAGAGCCGCAGTGAACATCTGTTGCACACGCTCGCAGCCAAAAAGCCGCCCTTTTGTTTACTAATGCTTCTGAACTCACTGCGAGTCCAGGTGAGCAAACGAGGAGCGTTCCATATTCTGTAGCACCGCAGGGCGTAGCGCTATCTCTCTTTCATCTCATAATATATGCTCTAAAGCAAACACTATTTCAAAACACCACACACACACACTCTCATCATGGCATACAAACACACTCAACAGCCTTATCGCGCTGTACTAAGCTGGGAAAAACCTGAAACATGACTGAAAATCTCCCTTACAGACTGAGAGATGTGTTGTGTTTCAGAAATGATCATTTATGATTTGGAACACTGGTGATATATTGCGTGCATATAAATACTATTTTAGGCTTAAGACAAATTATGCTTAATTGCAGGTTTGTTAACCGTTCTTTCAGATGTTTTGCATGTCTGATGACATATATTAACTGTTTGATTTTCATAACTGATTTTTCATATATAACACACACACACACACATGCACTCACACACTTATATATACATTTAAAAATAAAATAAATCTCACTGACCACACTCTCATTCAAAAGTTTGGAATCAGAAAGTTTTGATGAAATGATAATCTTGTGTAACAATGTTTAATTGTAATTTGTTTAATTGCAATATTGCGTTTTTCCATAAAAAGGGCAATTAACTGTGTTACTTAATATATTAAAGTAATGCATTATGTTACTTTTGGGTTACTTTTTGTCACCTGAGCTGGGCTTTCTTGTTTGTTTTTTTAAGTAATATTTTTGGTAACTGTAAAGGCCCTTTTACACCAAATGTGAAATGAATAAGCCTCAGGCTGAAGGACGGCTGAGCTGTCACAAAGTAACAAAGTAACTTGCATTACTTATTTGTTAAATTAACAAGTATTTTCTTGCAAATTTGAAAGTAATGCGTTACTTTGCTAGTTACTTTGAAAAAAGTAATCTGATTACGTAACTCACGTTACTTGTATTATGTTACCCCTAACACTGTTCATGAGGAACACATACAAGCAGGCCTTGTGAATAAAAACAACAAAATACAGCAGCCATCAGTGTTCAAAGCTCACGTGAGTCTCTGCAAATCAGGCAGAAGATGATGGCCTCTTATATGATGTTTTTTTCACCGCTATCTGTCATTTTTCCCTCATTAAACAGCAGCCATGCGTCTGACATTATACGCTCAAGCTAAACATCCAATATAACTGCTCTACAACAGGTCACCAGGGTCAATGAACCCATGTTTCAGGAGGAGGTGTCCACAAAAATTCAGTTAAACTGAATCATGTGTAATTGCTCCTGTCATCATCAATTAAGAAAGAATGTAGAACAACACAGAATTGTAGGCCATGCCGTGCACTCGCTATACAGCACTTCTGGAGTTCAGCTACATCACCTACCAGAGGAGCAGAGCTCAAGCACGCGTACTGTTAATATAGTGTTAGGACACTGCTACAGGGAACCAGTAAGAGACTGAAAGTCTGAAAACCAGCTACTCATTCTACATCCACAACGGAGATATTCTCTGCTTGTTCTAGTAGAAATTAGCATGATGTGGCAATATCTTGAGATATTTGAAACAATGTATTTTCCGAATTATACACAATATACCAATCCATTTTGCATATCTATAAATAAATATTATTTTAAATAAATCAATATTATTGTTGTTGTTTCATTATTGTCATTTATATAATTATTATTATTATTATTATTTATAATAATAATAATGTAATTGTTGATTATTATTATCATTATTACTATTTATTTATTGATTTGTATATATATTACAATGTATTTGTTTGTTTTAGGTTATTACTGTTGGTTGTTTGTTTGTCTATCTTAGTTTTTTATTTCATTGTTGATATTGATTTGCATATTATTGCTATTTTTGCCTTTATTGATATTTATTTATTTATTATGTTGTTTCTTATTTGCATATTATTGTTATTTCTGCCATTATTGCACTAATTTGTTTGTTTATTCATACAATTTATATAGTTAATAATTTGTTTATTTTCTTTATTTTTATTGTTGTTGTTACTGATTTGCATATATTATTATTTTGGCATTATTATAATGTATTCGTTATTTATTATTACTGTTATTGTAGCTACTTATTATTATTGACATTCAAATAATTGATGTTGTTATTTAAATGTTTGTTTGTTGATCATTTATGCTAATGCTTCTGGTTATACGACACATGATGAGTATCATTAATGATTCATTAATACAATGAACATCTGAACCTCACACTGCTTTCCCAAACGATTCAGCTTTCCTGGACGTGTTCATTTGAACACACAACAAAACGGCTTGGATGTGTGAAGTGAGGAACATATGTCCACTGTTAGGGTGCCAGCGCAACCTGTTCACTGTGCGGCAGTGATAATGATAACGACGACGGCGATGAATCATGTTGCTAGGCGTGCAATGCTGGCCCGAGTCCAAGCTCTCTGGCAGAACAATCAACTGTTGGTTTGATCTTATACACAACGACAAACATAAACACAGCATTCACAATGCAAACTCCAGCTGGGGTGAGCAGCCCAATGACCAGTGCAAGCCTGCGAGAGATCGCTGACCTCCAGGAGACGAGCCTTCATGAGTGAACCATCAATTTGACACCATTAATCTTTTATTGTAATATCTAATTACTCATCCTATTTACTTGTCAGGAGTGCATTAGGCGAACGCTCTACAGGGATCGGCCCATAGCAACGCCCCTGGCCCTTACCAGCGGAGACGGGCCAGCCTCCGAATTTCACCTGCCCCGGCGAGTGGTCCCAGGAATGTCCCGGGCCTGTCGGGTGCCCTGGCCGGCGCTCATGATTAATGCATGGAGCTCCTCGGGTCACGCTCCACAGGCCCTGCCTCAAACATAAAGAGATGAACCTTGAATCACGTCCAATGAGAGCCGCTGCAAGTGCAGATATTTTGGCAGGCCCTCCTCTGGGGCCGCACCGAGCGGTGACAGCTTGTTGAAGAAGATGAATGCTAAATGTAGCGTATGGTCAAAAACCCAAGCCAACAACTGGCGGCTTTTTCGTATATTGAATTTCATTGTCGGTACATGCACTTGCGCTTAATTTGCATCTGACAGAAGGTCTTTTTAGCGTGTCGTTATTTTAAGAAAGTTATTTTGCTTCATGATCCATTTCACATTAAGCAGTTTAAAGGTCTGTTCACACCAAGAAGGATGAAGATAACTATATAAGCATTCACACGATAACATTGTTTATTATGCTACAGTTTTGTCGTCTGTTGCTATACTGTAAATGCTTGAGATCTTTGAAGCCATGTTTTACTGTTATGTTTTTTTTATAATCGCGTGATGCAGTTTTGTCGTCTGTCGCTTTAATTATTAAAACTTGAAAGTTTTTTTGACTCTGATTGGCTGTCAATGTTTTTATTGCTCATCCCTTTCACACCAAACATGATAACTATAATGATAACGGTATTAGCGCACAAACCAATGAACAATAACATTACGTTTTCTTATAAGTGGGCGCTGCAATTTTTATCGTCGGCAATTTACATGATTAGCTTTTTAAGCGGCATGGATTCTGATTGGCTGTCAATGTTTTTATTGTTTATCAGCTAGAGAAACCGTTACTATATCATTATTAGTTATTATTACTATAACGACATTAGTGTAAAAAACAATGGCCTGTCACTTTAAATGTTTGAGCTCTTTAAAGTTGGTTGATTCTGATTGGCTGTCAATGTTTTTATCCTTCATCCCTTTCACACCAAAAGCGATAACTATAACGATAACAGTATTACCGTACAAAACAATGGATGATAACATTACGTTTTCTTCCATTTTCAAACTGCCCTTTTGTCGTCTGTTGCTTTAAATGCTCAAGCTCTTTAAAGTAAACTGGATTCTGATTGGCTTTTAATGTGCTACTGTTTTGTTTTTTGTTGCTTTAAATACTCAAGATTTTTAAAGTAGGTTCTGATTGGCTATTCATATTTTTTATCATTCATCATCATTTAAAAAATACATTCTAAAGGCCTGTTCACACCGAGAATGATAAGTATAATGATATTAGTGCACAAACCAATGGAAGATAACAGTACATTTTTATATAGTTGCTTGCTGCAGTTTTGTCATCTGTCACTTTAAATGATTGAGCTTTTTAAAGTCAGGTAGGTTCTGACTGGCTGTCAATGCTTTTGCCATTATCAGCTAGAAAGAAATTGGTCTAAACATTCATTCACACCAACAATGATAACTATAAAGATAACTAGTGCTGCCCGATAAATCACATGCGATTATCACACACATCTCGTCAGTGAAGCCGGTTCTGTGATTAGTAGTCAATCTCCATTACGTGCTTTCAGATGGAGCGGCATTAAATACACAGGGCCATAGATCGCTGACAAGCTACGCAATATAGCATTCATAATAGCAGAAAAATCGCATTTGATTAAGAACATGATATTGCGTAGCTTGTCAGCGATATATGGCCCTGTGTATTAAATGCCGTTCCATCTGAAAGCTCGTGATGGAGATTTACTACTTATCACAGAACCGGCTTCACTGACGAGAAGTGCATGACAATCACATGATTTATTATGCAACCCTAAAGATAACGATAACAATATTAGTGTACAAACCAATGCGTACAATCAGCTGAAAAAAAAGCATTGTGAATGCCTGTTCACAGCAACAATGATAACGATGTTAGCGTACAAACCAAAAGGTTGATAACATTTAATTTGTGTATAACTGCAACAGATTTCGTATGAGTTTGTAAATATCATATGAATTCGATTTTTAAAGAAATATTACATTTTAAGAAAAAAACTTAACCACCCCTTAAGTCCATCCCTAAACCTAAGCATCTGTGGGACATAAGCAACATTGCATATGCAATTGTAAAAATTTATAAAAGTTAGCCACAGTTTTTTAACTGTCACTGGTGCATAAGCATATTATATGAAAATGTATGAATGAGATCTTATGAAAAACATACAAATATAATTTATAAAATAGTTAAGAATTGCCATGAGAGTGTGTTGCAGTTCAACTCTGATGCATTTAAAATGTTACATCCTCAAGTGTGATTATCTATCATCTTTAACTGAGACAGGTGTGCTGGCGAAACATCAGTCCTTCAGATTCAGCATTTCAAGTGGTTTGCTTTGTTACTTGTTTGTGTTCCATCCTGTCTCTGGACACTCTTTCATTTGCACGCCTTTTGTTTTTCTGTGCCCTCAAGACGTTAAAAAACGCATGATCCGCAGCAGCTGGGTGAGCGTTCGCGCGAGCTTGCCCACCTCAAGAAGCTGCTTGTGCTCGAAGCCAAACCCTATTGATGAAGCGTGAGACTATTCAGCTGACAAGCCAAATCCAAATGTCTTTTGGTCCAAGACTTTGACTTTCTTATTGCGGCTGTTGACACAGCGGACATCTATTCTCAGCATGAAAGCCTCGAGACCTCATAAACCAATATTTACCTTAGCAGAAGGTAACAAGTTCATGATAAGTTACATATATATGAAACTACACGCCAAACACTTGCATCTAACTGAGGTTTGGGGGAGGACATTGTCCAGAGTTTCTGTTGAAACCATCAGTATTTCCGCTGGCGTTGAGGAAGGATTAGCGTCATTAGAGAGCAGCGATACTCTCGCCGTCCAAAAGCAAACAATCAAGAAAAGAATTTCCATACACACAGCTGCCGCCCCATTCCACCTTCCCCGGGTAACCCGCTGCAGTCACGCAGGTACTAAACCACAACTTCTCTGTAGGCAACATCAATCCGCAGTCAATTGTTACGGTGCACCTGTATGTTACTTCTGATCTCGGCCCAACCCTGCCGGTGTGAGCACACCCTCGCCTCTTGGAAGCCATGTATGTGAGAGGTTATGTGGACTCACATGTGCTTTCAACTCGGGCACAGAGATGGATTTGAATGCTCGTGCGAAAGTACTGTTGGTCCGTCCAGATAAATAGAGAGCGGGCGGACGTTTTCTCAGCGGCGAGCCTGCATTGTGCGGCGGACAGCTAGAGCACAGCAAACAAGCCCTAGAAAACAGAGGGATCAGTTAAGCTGAACAAACAATCTTTCATGTAATGATGGCTACTTATCCATTTATGTCATGTCTGAGCCAGTGAGCGGCTGTGTTTTGCCGGCCATTATTCGCAGCTCGCACCACTGTCATCCTGAAAAGAAGCCCTAGATGCATCAAACAACTTCACAAAGTATGAGGGAAAGCATTTATGTGTTTTAAACGGATGTTTTAGTTGAAATAAAAGCTTTTTCACTCTTTTTCACTCTTTGGAGCAAATAGTTAAAAGTTACTTACTGCACATGATATATTTTGTTGCATAAAACATATGTATAGACCACTTTGGCAAAAAGATGCAGTTATGATTCACATACTGTAAAAGATGAACCAGATAACAGTTTCTTGGATTTTCAATTTTTTATGTTTATTTATTTATGAATTAAATAAGTATAGCTGTTAGTATAGCGCAATAAGTAATAAATATATTTGTATATGTGTCCTTTCATAGCTGACTTTTATCATATCCAAAAATTATATTTAATGGAAAAATATGTTACCCTGGACAACAAAACCAGTCATAAGTAGCACGGCTATATTTGTAGCAATAGCCAAAAATACATTGTATGGATCAAAATTATCGATTTTTATTTTATGACAAAAATCATTAGGATATTAAGATCATGTTCCATGGAGATATTTGGTAAATTTTCAATCATAAATATAACAAAACTTAATTTTTGATTAGTATGCCTTGCCAATAACTTCATTTGGACAACTTTAAAGGCGATTTTCTCCATATTTTTATTTTTTGCACCCTCAGATTCCAGATTTTCAAATAGTTGTATATTGTCTGATCCTAACAAACATCAATGGAAAGCTTATTTTTTCAGCTTTTGGATGATTTATACATTTCAATTTAAAATAAAAGACCCATATGACTGGTTTTGTGTCACATATATCTATTAATACTTATTTATTAATATTACTAAGTGCACTCTGTAAATCTACACTGAATGAAGTAAATGCATTGAATGAAAAATGTATTAGTTAAAACTCTACACATCAGATTTGGCTTCAGGAACATAACCTCATTTATACGGGTGTTTTTTGATAAATGTGTAAATCATACTGTGGCTTGTTTACTCTTGTTTATCTCCATGCTTCAGATCTATTCAAACTTGTTGGGTTACTGAGAGAACAAAAAAAATGACAGCCCATGGCAGTGCCTGCAGGCTCTGAGTTCAACAAACCCAGTGCATGATGGGTACACAGTGCCATCATCTGGCTGGAAAGAGTCTTCTAATCTGATTACAGCCGGTCATCAGTTTGCTGCTTAAACCTTTCAGCTACATGTGTGATATAAGTGTTGAGAAAATGAATTATATAGTGTATAATTTTACAGAAACTAAAGAATATCCAGGTTTTTTTTTTTTTTTTATGTAATCAAATATTCACTTAAATATTTACTTAAATATAATTATTTAGCAAACATTATTTCTAACAATTATGTTTAAGTAGCTTTTGAATTAATTAATAAATAATTTGTATTATTATTATGTATCTTAGCTTATTCATAAGGTATTCTTTGATGTTTTCACAATAATATTTGGTTCATATTACACAAAATACACCTAAGTGTGAATAAATATTATTTTTGTAGTTCAGCTTGTTCAAAGGGCTGAGAATTTAAACAGTATTTGATGTGTTCAAAATAAATAAATACACACACACACACACACACACACACACATATATATATATATATATAGGTTGTATTTTATTTAAGATTGTTTGTAAGCTAGTTTAAATAATCTTTGAAGTGTTAAAAATATTTGGATCACATTAAACTAAATACACATTAGTCTGAATAAAGCTCGGCTTATTCAGAAGCTATATTAACCGTTTTTGATGTTTTATTATAATTAATGAAAAGTATTAATAATATTTTGATCATATATTTTGAACCGGATGGATAGATGGATGGATGGATGCATGGAAGGATGGATGGATGGATGGATGGATGGATGGATGGATGGATGGATGGATGGATGGATGGATGGATGGATGGATGGATGGATGGATGGATGGATGGATGGATGGATGGATGGATGGATGGATGGATGGATGGATGGATGGATGGATGGATGGATGGATACTCTTCTCTGAGTCAACTTATATCACAAAACACTTGAATGAAGCCTGAAGGAATGTTGCTGGTACAATCCAATTCAAGAGAGCACAATATAAAGAAGCTAGGGAATAAAACGCATTGAGCTGAACAAAAGAATAAGACTAGAGAAGCTGTTTTGCTTGCACCTTGAACATTTATAAGCAAAATGTGGGTCCTTCAATGAGTCCTTGGTCTGATTTAGGCAAATCCACTCCTATAATATGTCTAAACACAACAGTTTTGAAGAATTTTGTCATGGCAACATTACTATTCATCCAGACCATTTAATCAACACTGTGGGCAAATGTTCCATGACGTTCCAAAACATTACAGCGATCTTAACGGACATGGAGCCTTTTAAATGAGCGATTTGGAACATTATGTTGTATTTTCAAACAAATGCCACTTCTTACACACTCAGTTTCCTTAAAGTTTGACATTAGCATGATGCTAAGCCAAAGCCACCATATTACTAGTGTAACGATAACGGTAACTACTTACTTTTATAATCGACATTTCTCTCATGATGCTAAGCCAAAGCCATCTTGGATGGATTCTTTCACAGAACGTGCTGTGATGTATTCTAGCATCACTTTTTCCCACAAAGGATGCAAGACGCTGAACAAGCAGCGAGAACTGCTTGCGAGTAAGCACATTTACATAGAACAACTATTTTACAAACAGGCACAGTATAACAAAAAGACATTATATGCAAATCCACACTTAGAATTTAGCCAAAAATACTCTTTCACAAAGCAAAAACAGCTAAATTGTGAAGACTACAATGACTCTATGATGCCCAAAAATAGAAGATCCCTTGTGAAAGAGGTGTACATTTTGGCATGCTTTTAATTACAGTAGACTATATGGAAATAATAAAAAAATTAAGAATATACTTAAAGAGACTTAATGCAATGTTTTCGGACATTTAATTGCATGGGAATTTCAATAAATGAAAGTGTATTATAGTTTAAATTTATATTATATGCAATTTGCTGAGCTTTTTTGTTTTTGACTTAAATACATCTTTATATGTAATTACATAATTACTTTTATTGTCTTTTAAATATGGTTATAGTTTAATTGTCGAATGCACTGACCAGCATTTATAGTAAACGTAAACCAAAATATTATTTAATATAATATCTATTGAAATGTGCATGTTGTATATGATGCAATTACAATTTAGAAAATTTAGACTTTTGAACAGAATGAAGATGTGTATATTTTTCTTGTTTTGCCTAAATATCATATTTTTTCATTTAGTTCTGCGCTTCAGAAGCTACAGAAGATACTCACATGTTTTCCAGAAGATAAATTTAATAAAATTTACCCTGATCTTCAAATTCAAAAATTTTCACGCCCCGGCTCGTAATGCATGGTTTTTCGTTCTGGAGCATCAGTGAGCGTTTGAATCTTCTGTAATAGTTGCATACGAGTCCCTCAGTTGTCCTCAGTGTGAAAAGATGGATCTCAAAATCATACAGTCATAGTTGGAAAGGGTTCAAAATACACAAAAATGCTGGAAAACCAAAGAATTTGTGGGAGCTGAAGGATTTATCTGAAGAACAGAAGACAGTTTAACTGTTCAGGACAAACAAGGGACTCATAAACAACTATCACTAAACAAACACACAGCTGTGGATCATTCAGAGAACAACAAAGTATTAAGATATATGTAAACTTATGAACGGGGTCATTTTTATAAATAAAACTATTATTTTCTCTTGTGGACTACATGTAAACATCTTTTATGTGAAATATCTTATTCAGGTCAGTACTAAATAAACAATAGCATGCATTTTGTATGATCCCTCTTACTTGGTAAAATAATCAACCTTTTGCAGATTCTGCAACTTTTGACTTCCACTGTGTACCGCGAGGGAGCCCGTGGAAAAGTGATCTGGGTCCAAATGCAGGTAAGGTACTTCTCTTTATTAATCAAAAGCCAACAGATACAATATCAAGAACGGGACACACAGACGGCAACGTAGTGCTGGTGTCCCGAGTGCACGAAACCGAATGTTTCGAATTACAAACAAGAAATAAAACATGCACATTGCTAGTAAATGTAAAGGTAAACTATCAATGTATTATAATTAGCCAGGCTTATAAATAGTCCCAGGTGATGGAGAACAGCTGAGAGTGATGAGTGGGTGCACAGGTGTGTGGAGAGTGATTGATGAGTCCAGGTGTCTGGGGTGAGAGGAGGACGCGGGCTGGACTGACACACTGTAGGCTATATTATATATATATAAAAACTTATGAAAATACACAGAACAGTTTTACCTGATATACATTTTGAGATTTTTTTCCAAAAACAAATAGTCATGGGACTCCAGAGCCGGTGGTCTGAAGCAGGAAGCAACTCGGTGCACTTGAGCGGCACAAGCCCTCAGATTAACCGCGACTGACAGCTATGAATCGCTGTCGCTCAACAAATCTGCAGCTGTTCACTTTACAGGTGTAAAAGTCAAAGTTTAACCCTTGCTTACATGTAATTATTGCAGCTTTGAGAGAAAAAAAGTGGAGCTCGTAGTCGAGGCTGCGGTGAGATGAGCCATTGAGAAGCTGCCTTTCATCATGCCAACACTGTCTGGAAGACTTGGGCCCGTCTCTGTGGGTTTCTTGCTGCCCCGGCTTGTTATCCCTCCTGGCCCCTGGCCAACCGAAAGTGTGAGAGCTGCGGCGTTACTGTTTGCTACATTTCTCACAGTCGCTAATATCTTTCTCGTGTTGCGCCAGCGTCGTTGGAGGCCAAGAGATCTGGCCGGGGTGCAGGTGTTTGCTGACAGTCCTCAGGCATTCTTCTCTGCCATTTAGGCAGAAAAAAACAAGCGAAATTGAGTGGATTAAGACACATGCAGGTACTAACAGCCCCAAGAAGATATTTGACAGGGCACTTCACGCTAACTCAAGACGGGAGCTGCAGCCGCATGATGTCATGCCACTTTCAAGACGTTTTAGTGAACAAGGACAAGACAGATGAAAGACCTGACACACATATTAGAAGCAAATTCCCCTCTGTGGTTTCTGTTCTGTGCGGTGACTAATGCTACAAGTATAGACCTTCATAAATACATCACGGATTGACATACTGTACATGTATCGTTAGCTTTAGTGTGTCTGTAGGAAATATTCAGTTTAGTTTTCTGAACAAATGCAAATATTTTAATAATCCAGTGAGGTTTTTGTATAAACAAAGAGTCAATCTAGGGCTAAACCTATTTATTTTTTTCTCACTTGGAAGTGATTGCTAGGGTATTGCGCAACCCGGTCTCATGTTCTGACAAATTCTAACTCTTTCCCTGCCAACATTTTTTATCACTTTTCACAAAAATTATATTTTGCATGACTATCTGAACATACGCATTCTTTCTCATCAACACTTGAATGTGGGTAACATTTTGATCAAAAGGCTGAGCAAATCTTATACCTCACTGTCCCTCCACTGAGTACTGTCTTCCATATCAAAGGTGCAATAAGCAATTTCTGAGAAACAGTTGAAAGTGGCTCAGGGCAAGCACCAAAAACATTTATAGCCAATCCCCGGTAAGGGGCGTATCCACTCATGATGTGGGAGGTGCCTGTGTTACATACATGCTGTGAATTTGAAGGCGGAGCTATCAAGATGAGGTGTGATGCTTTGGGGTAGGGGTGTGTCTTTTTTATGATTTCAAATATCAACAACATTTCTCTGAAATTGCTTACTGCACCTTTAACCGAGTGCCCAAAGAACTACCAGTATGTGAAATCTTTGGAGTGACTCCCATCAGCATAGAGTTGTAATGAATGTCGATCTAGATTGGCGTAAAAGCAGCATGAATTCTGAAAGGACTGTTCAGACTGAGGTTGTACTGCAAAACATCTGGCTGTATCTGATATAGTAGCACATATGAAAGTGGCAGAATATCTACATGACTTTGTTAGTTGCACCACATGATGCATGGTTTGGTAAACAAATATATTTTTTTAACTAATTAAACCGTGAAATTGTTTTGTTAAATTGCTGAAATAATACAAATGTCATTCCTGTTTGCTTCCTGATGTCAGAAGACTTGTGTCACCTTGACATTTGGCAACAACAACAAAAATGTAATGACTTTTAATTAAAAAATAAAAAAAAACATGATTTTTTTTATTAATTGTTGTATAAATTAATACATCTGGAGGAAAAATAGTGACCCAAAGATATCTGCAAAAACAGCTTTAGAGCAAGACGTCCATATTTTCTCATTACCAATCCATTCAACAGCCGTCTTTCCAGCTAACTTACGGTATTATCTTATCTTACACATGCAAAGCCTGTCTGCACCATATATGATTTAAAGTGGTGAACTTGGGCAGGTTTATCAGCACAAAAGGAGACAAAAGACTTCAAGCAGCTTGATTCTGACATGCTCTCTTTGAGTGGAGTTCAGTTCCAGGTCTTGTGATAACATTCACAGCAACACCTGGACACTTCAAGGCATCAAACGCCCACATACTGACCACCTAACAAAACGCAGCTACTCAAAGCTGCTCAGGTTCACATAGTCTTAAAAATAAATGCTGGTCCGAGATCCGCAACCATCAATTTTTAAAAAAAAAACAGCAAAGTACAGTGAAAAAACATTCATAAAACACAAAAGAACAAAGTATATTACATCTAAAATATAAGTTGGATTGATGCTTTTCCCAATATTAAACAGCTATCCCCTCATAATTCATCATTACTAGCATTCATACTAGGTTTGGACATTAAAACAAATCCTAAAGGGAAACTAAATGGGGATAAAATCCAAAGAGGAGGGATTTAAAGTGGGACATGAGCCATATCTAGAGACCAGAATGTCATGAAGACTTGAATTAAGACAGCACCAATGACCCAGAACACCCTAGAAACCACATAGTAATGCCCTAGCAACCACAATGAAGACACTGACAACCATATAGAAATGCACTAGCAACCACCCAGAACCAAAACCATACAGTAAGCCCCCGGCAACCAAAACAAAAAGGGTCTGTCTGCAATCTAAAGGACTACAAACTACAACCACTACAAGTTAAGCCTACCATTACTACTAGTGAAAAAAATGCATTTATTTTTTCGAGTAAATTATGTAGGCTATTTATTTTATACTTAATGTTTGACATGTTTGCGAGGCAAAATTATGTAGATTTCAAATTGTATAAGGTATGATATAACAGCTATTATTGAAATAACTACAATTAAAAATAAAATTTATTTTCTTTTTTTATGAAACTAGATGAGTAAAGTTTGAGAACAAACATTGAAGTTGGCTTGAAAAGGACAACCCTGAAAGTTTGAAGCAGTTGTAAAAGCTTGAAGATTGAAAGTTAGAATAAAATGATCTTGCTAGCATGATTTAGCACATTGTTAACATGATTAGCATGTTGTCCTTGGTTAGTCTTAAAGGGATAGACTTATAAGTGATAAACAGCGTAATACGCTTAAACAGCATTTCAGAAAAAAGAAATGCCACCAAAACTATATATCACAATATAGTTATTTTTAGAAGGGTTTTTATGATGTCAAAATTGTTGGTGCCATTGATGATACTATTCTGATATCACTGATTTTTGATACCATCATCCATTTCAATATCACCAAAAATAGCCAACGCTATCTCACGGCAATTCGTACATATTTTACGAGGTGGCTAATTCGTACAAATTCGTATGACCTCACTCGTACAGGTTCATACGTTTTTTGCTAAATCGTACGTATTTTACAAGTTGCCAATTCGTATGAATTTGTACGAATGACCTACACCTAACCCCCGCCCCTAAACCTACCCGTCACTGGGGTTCAGACAAATCGTACTAAATCGAGTTAGCCACCTCGTAAAATATGTACGAATTGCCGTGAGATAGTGTTAGCCATAACATAAGTTTCCTAATATTTACTAAGACGGGTAAAGTCATAAAATATGAACAAATAAACTACAATGGAACAAAGACACATGTGAAAAACTACCGGTATTACACCAAACTTACATTTAAACCCAATCCCCTTCAAAACGTTACTGAATAGTTGTGTAATTAAAACGCTTCATCAAGATGAAGATGAGTTCTATCCTCTGTAAGATATGGAATATAGTATGCTTTACCACTAGGTGGCGATAGTAAATACAAATGAAGAAAGTAAATGTACAGGTTTGAACACCCTCGGTCTAAAAGAAGCTAACAAACTCCGAACAACAACCTAACAACTATCATTAACACACATGTAGACCACACTGCAGTGTTTTTTGTATTATTGTTAGCTAAAATTAAGTTTATAAAGGCTGTGTCTGAAACCACCCCATACCCTTATATAGAGCACTGGCCATTTCTTTTGGTGTCCGAAACCAGTGCTCATTCAATCCCATGACAGACTGCAATAACAAGTGTACAACCAATGTTCACTCAGTGGCTATCTTCTAGAGCAGAGGTGCACATCTCTTGCCTAGCAATGAGCTAGAAACTACCGTAAACACCCTAGCAGCTAACATGCTACAAATCCCCCAGAACACCTATAGCAAGAAGACAGCCTGGCAACCACACATAGGTTCACTGAAAAAAACATGCTTCTGCCTACATTTGAGCTGAAATAAACAATATAGTTGCAGTAAAATACCAACAATTTCTAGTCTTTTCCATACAAGTTATGATCAAGGGAGAATTATTCTTTAATAAAGACATATTTTATACTAGGTCCATATGTATGGTATTTCTGCTGTTGTAAACTTGCTTGGTAGCCCATCTGGTACAACATTGCAATTGTGATGCAGAGCACTCGGTAACAAGTCCTAACAAGACACGTCATGATAAAAGATCTCAATCGTTTGTAAAATTAACCTTTTAGCGCCAATCAATGGACATTTCAGGTCCGAACTGCTGTGATATGTACACAATAAACGCAATAAAACGCTGCCAGATTGGTGTTCATTTGCTTTGGACGTTTCACTTTGAATGTGTCGTGTTGAAAGTGTTGAAAGCAGTAAATTAGGAGTGTATTGAGGCAAAAGTTGTAGTTAATGGTTTGTTAACAGTGAGAATTGGACCTTAAAATAAAGTGTGACTAAAAATAATAATAAATAAATCCACATTCAGTGCAGTTTGGGGCAACTAGCACAGATACTGTAGATGGGAAAGGGCCGTTCAATCACTCTGAAAACGTCAGCAATGTCTGAGGAGACCACACTTCATTTTTGCCCAGAGCATGTATGACAGACTGCCTGCCAAACCCTGTAATCAGTCGTCCCTCTTTACCACCATTAGTGTGTTGTGATAGCCACGCAGTGTTTTGAGGCCTGTCAGCTTGGCATCCCCTCAAGCTACGACAGGTCCTTGTGGAAATGAGGCACGTCCAAAGCTGCAGTCGGTTAAATCCCGGCAGACAAGGCCTCTACACTCATGCTCCCTATAAACAAATAGTTCACAATACCTCCAATGATTCCTCCCATTTACTGACCTATTTTGCAAGTAAAGCGAGACTGTGATATCCTTGAATTGTAAAAGAAAAGGTGTTATATTTTTCCCCCTAACAAGTTAAACGTAAACCTACCTCTGAACTGATTTCATTGGTCAACTGCATCACACAATCATCAGTCAGGAATTGTTCAGATCTTATGATAAATATCATGGATGGATCTGATTGTAATACTATCATCATGCACAACCAAAGCTATACTAAAGTTAAAGTTGTGACGAAATGGAAGCAGTAACAGATCTTTTCTTCCACATTTTGATGCATACCTTGTTGTAACGGATTACCAGGAAAGAAAAAACTTGGTTCAGGATTTCCATCTGGATTTTGAGATGTGACCTTGCAGCAATTATGGTGTTTGATAAGGCAAAAATAAATACAATTATATCTATATATATATATTTATATTTCTTCAGCGTGTGACTTTTTGTACATCATTTTAGCCTCGGATTGTGGTCTAGATAAATATGCAAGTTTACAAATTATATTCATTATTTAAAAAATAGCAAATTTAAGGTCAATCTTCCTATTTTTTACAAAAAGTATTGTGGTTTTGAGGAGTCATACTACATAACATTACCGTAACATGAACTAATTTAAATGAAAGGTTAATTATCTGTTGGCTGTGCCACATGATTATTATCTCACGAACCAGAGTTTTAAAAACAAAGACGTTAATAAGTAAAGCGGGTTATTTCTTAATTACCCAGCAGGCACAGGATGTCGATATAACGCCAGGTTGACGTTGGACGGGACATCGGACAAACGTTGCATTTTGGTTGAGAATGAAAATCGTGTTGACGTCAGTATTTGACGCCAATTTGACATTGTCAACATTGGATTTTGGTTACACAACCTAAAAACAACAAATATCACCGTCAGCTGCATGACGTCGGTATTGGACATCAAACTAACATTGACATTATACATTGAATTGATACATTTAACCAAATATCAACATCCTATGGCGTTGTGCATAGTGAAGCAGTTTTGTTATGTTTTCCCTCAAACTACTTAATTAGGTTTTCATGTCAAGAATTGCA
The DNA here is from genome assembly GCA_027422405.1 of Ptychobarbus kaznakovi. NCBI lineage: Eukaryota > Metazoa > Chordata > Actinopteri > Cypriniformes > Cyprinidae > Ptychobarbus > Ptychobarbus kaznakovi. Next base: position 49,766 of record JAPDDN010000576.1, read on the forward strand.
CCTTTTGTTTATTATGCTCTCAGTACATTGTATTTTATCACCCTGACTATTTTTATTTTACTTTTTACTTCTTCTTTTTTTTATCTAGAGATTATTGTATGTGCACAGATTGCAGTGCTTAATGGATTTTTTCTTCACAGTCTTGTTATGCTTCTAAATAATATTTGTTTATGTTTTATAATAATATAATACAAAAAGTGGTTCTGCCAAAGCAAATAATATAAAAAAATGTTGAATAATAAATTAATGAGATGCGCATACCCTTGTGAAAAAGAGTACACTTTAGCATACCTTTAAAAAATACGTATTATTGAAATAATACTTGAATAACTGAATAAAGTTTTCACTTAATTGCATGCTATTTCCAATTAAATTAAAATGCATTATTGTTTAAATTTATATTAAACACAATTGGTTGAACTATAAAACTTTTGTTTTTTTGACCTGGTTAAAGTTAACTTTCTCTTCAGGTACACTTACAGTAAGTGGCCTTTTATTTCATGTATATTACATTCTCTGCAAGTACCTTTTTAAATATACTTTTAAGATCTGAAGTACACAAAATGCAAATTCAAGCATACTTCTTTTGAGAAGGGCATGTTTTATATATGTATCATAACTAACAGAACAGGACTAAAGACATACATAGGTCACTTTGTAAGCATATGCATGCACTCACAGAGACCTAATTGTGTTTGGTCAGCCATGAGCAATATGTGGCTGTATTTAAAGGCACACTGCGTCTCGCTGTGGGTCAGTGGCTGTTAGAGATGCAGGCAGGAAGGATTAGTTCCTCATGAAACCCAATCCCATATACTCTTAAAGCACAGAGAGCTTGCCAGGTGCAACCAAGCAAGACCAAGAGGAACCCAGCTTTAAGGTTCCTAAGTGGGCAATTACAAGTATCTTCCATTAAATAGGATTAACGACGGCAACAAACAGAAACCAGAACTGTCTGTCTATTTACAGAAGAGCGCTGGCTTCAGTTCAGTTTTCATGCCTTCAAATGTTCTAACTGACTGACAGCAAAATTATTTTCTAGAACCCTGGATTATATATATATATATATATATATATATTTTATATACATACATATATCAAACCATCACCATTAGCTATGGGACTTACATATAATATATTACCCAATCATACCAGCAGGTGGCGCTGCAGACTCAGATCATAAAGAACATTAAAAGTGCTGAATTTAATGCTCAAGAGTCGAAAGTGAATAATGCATTATGCAAAATACATAATAATTGTGCAAATTGAAAATAGCATTGTTAAAAGCCTAGTATGGAGAAAAAAAAATAAAAATCATGTTGTTCCAAAGCTGTATGAGTTTGTTTCTTCTGCTGAATTCAAAAGAAGCTATTTTGAAGGATGTTGATAATCAAACGGTTTTGGGTCTAACTGACTTCCATATTACGGACAAAATTATTATGGAAGTCAATGGGGACCAGGAACTGTTTGGTTACCAACATTCTTCAAACAATCTTCTTATCTTCACATGTGCACAAGGGTGATGACAGAATTTTTATTTTTTTTTTGGTGAACTGTCCCTTTAAGGGGAATTGCACTGTTTAAGTTATTGTACTTTTCATTAAATTTAGTTTTTTTTATTCCCTACAGGAGAAATCCTTATCTGGAGACCAAAAGGACTGTAAGATCTGTAAGCATCTAGCAACCAGTATTACCTGCCAACGCACAACAACAGCCTCCTTAAACAATGTAAAATGTTGCTAAAACAACACATTATCATATTAGCAATTGCACAGCAACAAATCTGCAGTTTTATTTACAATCAAAAACAAACATAAACCTACCATTGCCTAATTTTCTGCCATTGTGAAATTATTTTTTCCTTCATCCATGTTTCATTCATAAATGACAGATTGATTGGCTTACATGTGGGTGTCCACCTTAAGATCATTTTTATATTTTTAACCTTTCAAAAGATTAGTGATTTTTATTAATGACAGAAAAACCAAATAATGGATTTCACAAAACATCCCAGAATAAATGAGATTCATTCATTGCTAACACTTGTTAGTTTATGCTATTCGTATTCTTCTTTTCTTTTTAAAGGCGATTGGAAAAGTGACCCTGCGTCCCAATGCGCATACTAGCCATCCTAAATTCTGTGTGATATTAGTCAGTACTATTTAGGGCAGATAGGGTGGAGAGTATGCACATAGGGACGCAGGGTCACTTTTGATGTTCCCACCAAAATGATGTCACTTCCTGGAGGATGATGTCATTAGTGATACTAAGGACATGGAGGGAAATCTGTAAAAAGTAGGACATTATTCACAATGTTCACTGTTTTTTACGTAAAAAGCCTAAAGTATGGATGGCATTTCTGATTTGGGAAGTGGCGCAAAATTATTTAAAAGGTTGCGCTACAACAAATCTGCATCCTTCTGTTTAAGGAGGGCAGTCGTGGCCGAGTGGATAGAGCGTCGGACTTGTAACCCTGAGGTTGTGGGTTCGAATCTCGCTCCGGCAGGAATTGTCCACGACTGAGGTGAGACCCTTGAACAAGGCACCGAACCCCCAACTGCGCCCACTGCTCCAAGTGTGTAGCACTTGGATGGGTTAAATACAGACAACAAATTTCACTGCTGTTTTTTTTTTTTTTTAAATGAGCTATATTTTCCAAAATGCTTTATTTTAGCTGTCATGCAATGCTTGTTATTTTAAAGTATCATTTTAAAATATTCAAACATCCTTTTGCATTTGTATAGTTTACAGTACACTGAGACGATAATGGTATCATGTTCAAAAACTTGCACTTTGAAACCCGTTTTCAAAAGTTTGTGTTTTTGCAGGTCCCCAAAATGCTGTTGTTGTGTAAATTAATAACCAAAACGTTTACAATTTTTATCTGAAAATAGTGTTGTGTAAGTATGCGGCAGTGAGCCTCTTTGATGCGTTCTTGAGTAGTTCACACAAAGACAGCCGAGCGCTGATTTTCCCCTGATCCCAGCCCAACCTGTCGCCAAGCGTGTTAACTTGCAAAACGGGCCTCAAATCCTGTGTGAACTTGCCATTAACTGAGGAATTTTTTTCAGGCCTAGGACAGTCTTCAAGTGGCCAAGACCACAAGTGTGGATATTGGGACAAGCCACTGGAGTCTCTA
>JAPDDN010000381.1:0-17500 GCA_027422405.1 Ptychobarbus kaznakovi
TGTTGGGCTGCTTTTACTAATCTTTGCCTCCAGATTGCACACAACTTTGTATATATTGTACCAGTAATATCTGTTACATGTATCCATTAGTTATTAGAAAGCATAAATGTGAAATAGGGTCAGCTACACTAAATGTGCATACTACATCGTTTTCCTAAGTTCAAGCTCATTTTTTCAGCGGTTGATTATGTTTTATTCAGGGGATGATAGAAATGAATATATTTTTGATGAAAAATCTCTCTCATGCCCCTTTAATAAATCATTACTCTAAAAGCTTGAGGAAAACCATGCAACTGAGCAGAGAAATACTGCAGTGACCATTTCATTAATATACAATTATATTACTAATTTAATTATTGCTAGTATTTTATTTATATTATATTTAATATTGGACATTGTACCACAGTACTACCATGGTTTGTTGCACATGTACAAGGGTATTCTTTACAGTCTGTTAAAGCATCATAAAAATACCATAATATATATAATAATCATTTAGCAACCGATACTATCATTGTACTATAGTGCAACCACAGGGTGCAGTTGATTTACTTTGAAACAATGTTCACTCTGAAAATACTAGCAAATTACACAATTCATTATGAAAAAGGCAAGTAATACATTGAAATAAGTGTTATATTTTGAAGTAGAAAGACTGAAATGAATTTATTTATTTACAGTAAATGCTGTTTTTTGACCATTATGCATGCTATTTCTACATTCCTATTTTAATATGTTAATTTAGTTTGTTAAATGCATTTATGGTAGATGTTCACGGTCTAAATATCTCCTGATGGTCAGCCGGTGTGTGCTTTTCCAGATTGGTGTGAGAGGAAAACTGCAGACTTCTCCAAGGACAATGGTAAACACTGCTCTGAGTGATGAGGAGAAGGGCATTCAAGACAAGGAGAGCAGGGAAGAGTCCATTCTGGCCATGCTGGGAATCATTGGGACGATCCTCAACCTCGTCGTCATCATCTTTGTCTACATCTACACCACTCTGTAAGATCCACTGGAACGATGACTGGCAGTGAGATTCTGGCACGGAAACCAGGCCGTTCCACCGGGGGATCGTGGGAATACAGACACTGCTGCGACAGAGTCACACGTCCGGAGGGAAAAACACAGAGAACAGATTCCCTTCAAACACAGACGATCCCAGGAAGCACATGAGCTGTAAATATGCACGTTATTTCCATATTCCCATCCGTTTCCGGATCCAGCGAAACAGGAGCGTGTCTATGCATGGCTCAGTCCACAGGACGTTCTCATTCAGAACCAACAGTGTTTTTAATAGTAAACATACAATGATGTTTCTTACAAACTTTTGCAGGCGACACTTTCAGGTTTATACTCTATTTAAAACACTGCTGTTGACAATAAATAGCTTATTATTAGACATGAGCTTTGAAATAGATCCTGATATAGACTGAATTTTGTCATGAGTATTTTAATATACAGTACACACATGTAGAGCATTCTGTAGTTTGGCTGTAAAACATGTGGTTGGGCTAGTTTTGCAGTGCATTTAATTGAATTATTTTAACTATTTATTTATTTTGTGCAATGTTTATTGGCAGATATTGTTCAGTACTGTTTTGTGTGGGTTAAAGCAGTTTTAGGACACGTGGGGTGATTTATTGAAACATAATTTTATGTATGTGGATTTAAATATATTACTGTTTCCCATAGTTTTGATTGAGATAAATCTGTGTTTACTCAAACAGACAGACTGTTCATCAGACGTTCAGACAGTGTTGCCTTAAGAATGATCCACACATTCATATCTGCATCATTTCAGATCAGATTTAGTTGCTTATTGATGCACGGAAGCATAAAAGGCCACATACACATATTATTTGATCCAATTAAAGGAAATCATTTCATTTATTTCATGCAAAGAGTTTTTTATTGCTATATTTTGTCCTAATATCAACATCAGACTGCACTAACGTTAATGAAAGCACAGGAATATTTGCAGAATGAATGAATGTACATTACGTCAGTGAAGCATATTTCTGATAATAAGACAGAAAGTATATGAAATCCAGATATCAGTGCCTGTATTTCAGCAAGATATTCTCAAGTATTATTAATATAAAGAGTCTTACCATAATGGCTGTTTTCCTATCTTTCAGCTTTTGTTTGAAAACATTTATAATGACAGCAGGAGATAAGAATGGCTGATCATCAGATACTTTAATATCTTTCTTTGTCATCCAATGTTAAAGGAGTCTATCATGTCAAATTATGTTTGCATTGGATTTGAGTTGACTTTAATTTCATATCCACTCCTTTGTACATGGGCGATCTTGTCTAAAACTCTTTTATGTCTTTGAACATGTAATATTGCTACTGCTGGTTTAGTAAAGATTGATACAATTATTGAAAAATGTTCTTGTTAAATATATTGACTGTCCTCATTCAGCTGAATAGATGAAGTTAAACACTCTGTAAAATGCACTGTACGGGTCGGCTGTAGCTATCTGCATTTTGTGTAATTATGGGATGGATATTATGCACGGTTGCCTAGCGACAAGTAGTTTATAGAGCGATTTAAAAAAAAGGTTGAGCCATGCTGCCCTGTTTGAGCTCAAGGACTCGATTTCTGTACATCATGATAGAGTGAGTTATAGGCCTGGTTTCACAGACAGGGCTTAGACTAAGCCAGGGTTAGGCCATAGTTTCAATTAGGACATTTAAGTACTTTTTATAAATGTGCTTAGAAAAAAAACATTACTGGTGGGGCTTTTTGAGACTAAACAAAAACACTGATATATTATAAGATCAGTCAGTGCAAGTTTCTTTCAGTTGAAACAGCTCAGACTTACATTTTAGTCTAGGACTAGGCTTAAGCCTCGTCTGTGAAACCAGGGGTTAATGTTTTAATGCAAAGATGAAGTCATTAAAAGTTGTGTGACTGTCAAATCAAGTCAAAGAACAGACCACAACAAGCCACTTTAAGTCATACGTGTGTCACAATAATTGGGGATTTTTAAAGGTGTGCTGAAACCTGGTCTCATAGTATTTATGTACCTGGGAGACATGTACCTGGGTGCACTTTTTAGCGAGACACAAAATATGTACCAATAACTAAATATTACTGCAGTTTCCAAAAGAAACAAACACTAGAGGCAGTAAAACTGACATCTTTTACTCCTTTTCACACAAATTTACAGAGTTTTGATTAATAAAGCGTAATTTTCGCACAATTACTTGAAGAATATCATGTTACAACTTCAAAACAATATTAATATGCTGGGAGATTTGAAAACTGATGCTTTTGAACGTTAGCGTCGCACGTATCCAGCTTCATATCTATGTGTTTTCAGAGACGGTAGGTTTGTTCGGTAGCTCACAGAGACGTACTTAGGAGGCGAGGAGCTCCGGTTCGACAGAGCAGTTCAAATCTGCATGTAAGGACGTTGAAATGAAATCACGTTTGCATTTGTTAACACTATCGGGTAGGTTTAGGGTTGGGTTTGGTGTAGGACATATTTCCAACACGATAGAACATTAGCTTTTAAGGACAGACCCCGGATATTTGAATTCTGAACCGCCGCAATACATTTCTGTAGCAACGTAATAAAAACACAGCAATATGTACCTATATCTACGTAATAAAAACGTGCCAGTGTTCACATATTTAACCTGTGTTTTTAACGCCACTCAGTGGACATTTCTCTTTGAAACTGCGGCGAAACGTGCAGTAAGGTACGTAAACGGTGTCACACAGAGGGACGTATTTTAAGAGACCAGGTTAGCTGGAACAAAGGTTCTCAGAGAAAGACAGACAGACAGAGGCGAGAGATCTAAAAACAGCTGAACGATGATGCAGTCGAGCGAAGAGTCACAGCTGCAGAAATACAAAAGAGCCCAGGAGCCTTTTTCTCAGGCTTTGTTTTACCTGAATAAAGAGCGTCCAGATGCCAAACCGACAGAAAACCTTCAAAGTCCTCGTTCTGCAGAGGCTTTCTCAATACACAACTGATGAGACTATTATTATCCGTGAACAAACGACTGAATCAAAAACTTTGCTAAACTCTTTCTGCAAGACTTTCACACGTACAGCACAGAACGTTTAGCTTAGAAATACAATAGATACATCAATATTGAGCTATAACTGCTAATACAGCGCATTCTTCAGACAGTGCCAGTAGTACTTATCTATTTTTAGCTGTACGATGCTTTTGGGAAACACAGGCCTGATTGATTCAGTTCAGTGAATTATCAGACAGGCTGATTCAAGAAGTGATTCATTGGGGAATCAGACTACACTGGTCATAACTTGTGTTTGATTCACTGAGAGATTCGGACTACTGTTCACATGAAAGAACTCAATAGAAAGACATATGTGGCGAATGGGGCGGGCCGAGAGCCTTTAACGAGCGAGGAGTTTTAGTTTTTGTGTTTTGTGTGCGGCAGTTCCGTGAGGGCGGCCGCTTTTCTGATTTCTGTTTATTGATTATAATGTGCGCCGGTTCCCGCCTCCTCCTTCCGGTTTTGCACATAAAGGTTAGTAGCCGGGAAAAATGGGCGGGAACCGGCGAACATCAACACACTTTAATAAATAAACAAACATAACAGAAAAGCGGCAGCCCTCACGGGACTGCCGCACCAAAACACAAACTCAATTCCAGGCCTGGTCCTCTCTTCTCCTTCCACTTCGTCACTCTCCTCCTTTTATTCCTTCCGATCTCCTCCGTGGATTCGAACCGGTGAGTGGCGCAGTGTCATTCATTACCTTTTACTCCACCAGTGCTCCTTCCCACGCTCTCGGGCCCCGTCCCACAACATAAAACTTGAATCTTTGATGAATTGGACATAACCAAAAAATGACTCCGGGTTCAGTAAGGAAGGCAGTTGTGAACTCAGCAATGACTATAAACCATTCACTGACTGAAAGCACTAAATCACCAGCAAATGTGGATTTTTTGACTGACCCATTAAAAAGAACCAGTTCATTAAAGTCCATTTATCAGGAATCAGACACTACGGATCATCCACATGAAATGCTGGTTATGAACTATGAACGAGTCATTCACTGAAACCTCTCAATCACAAACGGGTTTGCGGCTGTGTTCTGAATTGCTTTTACTGACCTGTTAAAAAGAATCGGTTCATAAGAGTGATTATTCAGGAATCGGTCATTATGGAAAGTGTTTTGTTCCTTCTCGCACACATGGAGCGCTGGCTATGAACTCAGCAATGGCTATAAACAACTCACTGACTGAAAGCACTCATTTATGAGCGAGATTCGTGAATCATTTTGACTAACTCATTAAAAAGAACCAGTTTGTATGAGTCATGTTTCAGGAATCTGACAATGGCATGGCATGTGCAGAAAATGCTGCCACTTTCAAACAAAAGATTGTAGCATATAAAAGGTCATTAAAATGGTAAATAAAAAGGTAAATGTGACTTTTTATAACACAATTATTATTTTTTTATCTCGTATGCCTACTTAAAAAATAATAATAATAAAAGGATAATTGTGAGTTTTTATCCCAATTCTCACATTTTTTATAGAAAAATAAAAACATAATTTCAGTTTTTTTTAAATCTCACAATTGTCATGTTATATTTAATTATAAAATACATTTTATCTCACAATTCTGACTTTTTCCTTGCGTTTTTCATTTCATACAATTCTACAAAAATTCTACAAAATTTCTACAAAAAAAGTTCCCTGTATAATTTATTATGTGACGAATAAAGAAACCTTGGAACCTTGAAAAAAAAATATATAAACTCAGAACTGCAAGAGAAAAACCCAGATAAGTCACAATTATCTTTTTTATTTATTTCGGTTTTTTATATGTCGTGATGGAAATAAGCTTCCATATAAAATGAATAATTCACAAAACTAACATTATTTATAGTTAGAATGACAGCATTCGAGACTGAGCTCCACAAATCCACGCAGAGTCTGGCTTGTATTCTGTGAAACCCTCGCTGCTCGTCTCATTTAAGCGTAATTGACTTCGGGTCATCCAGGTATTTGAAACAAAGCCGTTGTTCATTTTACTTTGTTCCAGGGTAAACACGATCAGCGGCACCACAGACACAAACAATGCGATTAAGAAAATGAAACATCACTTGCGCTTCTGTGCTCGTGTCTGATCTTGTGTAAGGAGGAGGTATTCTGGGCCTAATCATCTCTGGGAGCTGTATTGGAAATCTTATTGAAACTCATCTCATCTTTTCACGTTTGGCTCAGGGCCGGTCGTGTCACACCTGTGAGATGATGGAGCTTCTGGCTTTCATCAGAAGGACATTACAGGTTGTCCATTGAATCGCTCTGGCCGAGTTACGGGAGTGAAATGGTTCGGTGGTGAGCCGCGTGTCTTACATAAATGTCATGGGCTCTGCGCACATTTCATCTCTCAAAACTTATCCAAGCGTTGAAAAAAATCCTGATCTAAACCAGAGAGATGCTGATACCCATGACCGATCCCAAATCCAACATAAACCTCAGGAAAAAAAGACCAAAGAGGATCTAGAGATATGAATAATAAAGTGTGTTGTATTTTTTGTTTTTTTGGAAGAAGATTGAAAGTTAGATTAAAAAGTACATTGAAAACTATTCAACTTACATCTAAGCTGTAGCTGACTGCATTCGGTGTCATTATGGGATGCACGGGTGTAGTTTGCCTAGCATTTATATGTTTGGATATTTGGGGTCAATACGATTATGAAATAAATTATATTTTATTACACATTACATTGACAGTAAAGATATGTATAGTGTTACAAAAGATTTATTTCAAATAAATTCTGTTCTTTTGAGCTTTCTATCCATCAAATATCAAACGTATGACAGTTTCTGCAAAAATATTCAACAGCACAATCGTTTTAAACATTGATAATAATCAGAAATGTTTCTTGAGCAGCAAATCAGTATATTAGAATGATTTCTGAAGATCATGTGACACTGAAGACTAATGATGCTGAAAATACAGCTTTGATCACAGGAATAAATTACATTTTAACAGATATTCACATAGAAATCAGCTATTTTAAATTAGAACAATATTTAATAATTTCTATTTTATATTTGACCGAATTAATGCAGCCTTGGTGAGCAGAAGAGACTTTCTCAAAAACTTTTAAAATCTTACCGACCCCAAATAGTAATGCATATTTATATATAAATAAATATACATAAAATGCGGAAAGAAAAGTTATATATGTGTTAAAAATTAAAATGAGCCACGAATTTACCATGAAAAAAAAAAAACTGTGCTCATGGAATATTTCTGGCAATAAGCCACAAAAACAAATATGTTAAGAGCAAAATGCAGATGTGTCTTGATTTACTGTAAGACTGTGTTCTGTAAGTGACACAATGAGCTGCTGTTTAAATATACAATAAATATCAGAGCTAAAATCATCCTTCTGTCATAAGTACATTCTTCATTTTCTATGATGCCAAAAATAGAAGCACTGACCCTCTTCCAGTCGGATTCCTGTCATGTTTTCTCATTCGTCTTCAGCGTGATCGTCGCCTCCTTCCTCCTCGTCATTCTGACCCCTGACACTGATGACGAGATCGGCCCCTGCTGCAACAAGTGACAAGAAAACAGACACATGATCACTGTAACATCAGACCTGACGGGTGCTAACACTGCCAAAATGATTGACTTATTTAGTATTTTCATCTTGTTTTCCAGTACAAATATCGAAACTAAATCAGGATATGTTACTGGAGAAGCAGAAAGGAATAGTTCAGCCAAAAATGAGCATTTGCTGAAAATGTGCAGCATGCAAGATGTAGATGAGTTTGTTTCTTCATCAGATTTGGAGAAATGTAGCATTGCATCAGTCTCTCAGCAATGGATGCTCTGCAGTGAATGGGTGCCGTCAGAATGAGAGTCTGATTAAAACATCACAATAATTCACCACCCCCTCCAGTCCATCAGTGAGCATCTGGAGAAGACACAAGTTAACCGCAAGCTAAGTGACCTTGACTAAACGAGAGTCTGGCTTTGAGCTGCAGAGGAGGCTTGTGAAAGCAGTTCTGGAAACAGTTTGCATAATCTAATGGGAGCTCTTGTGTTGTGCTTGACGTTTGGACAGTGATTAATTATGTTAATATTTACTGACACTGGAGCGTGATTTCTCACCGGCTCTTTCACTTTTGCTCTATTCAGATTTCTTCATTCAAATGAATCTGCAGTTTCACAATAAACAGTTTCAAAACAGCTTCACAGAACATTTTGATGTTAATATTAATGACATGTCAATATCTTTATGCCTGACTGTCACGTTTAGAAACATAGAGATGGATGATAATATAGTTTTGCGATATTATAAACAATCAAGCAGTTGTGATTTGCTGTATACTGGTCTATATGTTTATGTATAGCATATGTTTACAGATAAAGCTGGACATACTTATACATCCACCTTTATATAAAGATTGGGCAAAAATATACTTACAGTTTGTGGAAAAAATCTAACAAAAACTATTAAAAAAAATATAAATAAAAATAAATAATAAAAATAATGATACAAATAAATGACAATACATAAAAATAAAAGCAAAATTAATAAAACTGAAAAATAATATACACATTAAATAAATATATCAAAAATACATTGAAAAAAAAGAAAAACAAATCAAATTAAAAATAAATTAAATCAATAATCAAATAAAAAAAAAGTGTTTTGTTTGTTACAGCTGATTTGCTGTAAATATCAGACTGTGAGCATATGTTTGCTGATAAAGTTGAACATACAGTACTTACATATCCAACTTTATATAGAGTTGGGCAAACATATATTTATATTTTGTGACAAACAAAATAATAGCAAAACAATTGCAATAATAACAATAATAATGATGCATTTTAAAAGTTAATAAAAATAATTATCATGACACAATTTAAAAAAAAAGCTTTTATTTATTTAACTTTTACAGGAGCTTTTGTCTCATACTACATGGATTCTTGCATAATATTAATATTTGTGGTATCAAATTGACATTTTCAAAAATGTGCTATGATGACTTTCCGTATGTTAACAGCAGAGAAAAGTTCAGCAAAATTATCAAATATGTTTCTACTATTTTTGCATTTACAGACAAATCAGTATAAAAAATACCATAGTATTAATAGGTATTAATCCAGTTTTATGTAATGCTAATTCCATGGTAATCTTTGCAATACATTGGAATACCATATATTCAGTACTGTGGTATATGTATTCAACAACCCTAACGATATTTGGATTTCATGTTGCATTTAATTGGTAAAACCCAATTTGTGTTATGCAAGATAAACCTCAACACATTACACCACACAAATCACCTAGATATTAATTTTAATAAGTTCAGCCTCCTGAACTCATTGCATTATATAATTCACACACTGACAATCACATCACTGCTGATCCGCACCTATTTAACAACATCGGTACATGTTCTCTGTTATTTCAGGAGAATATTCATTTGCTTTGTCAGTAAGTTTCAACAACCTGGAAAATCACCTTTATTTTGCGATATGAAGATGTAAATAAAAGTGACACTGGCTCTGGCTGTAAGCCACGGTGTAACGAGGTCAGCAGGGACTAAAGGAGACGAGACGCGTTTACGACGCTCAGAAACACATTCTGTTTGAACAATGAGAACATCTCACTTTGAAGTGTCACAGTGATTCACAGGCTCAGCTTTCACACACACTGTTGATCTGACTGTAAACACGTCTCCTCGCTTTGAAGTGTGTGTGTGTGTCGTGTGTGTGTGTATGTGTGTCTGTCTGTGTGTATGTGTGTGTGTGTCTGTGTGTGTGTGTTGTGTGTGTGTGTGTGCATGTTGTATGTGGTTCTGTGTGTGTGAGAGATCTGTGTGTGTGTGTCTGTGTGTGTGTGTGTGTGTGTCACAATGTGTGTGTTGTGTGTGTGACATGTGTGTGACATAGGTGTGTACAAGAGAGAGAGATCTTGTTTATGTGGTTTATGAGGACACACATTTTCAGTGTCCTATAATTCAAACATGGGTATGAAATCATACAGGTATTTTTTGGACAAGGAGAAGCACCGTCTCCTGAGGGCTAAGTTATGAGGACATTTTCAGTGTAGGGCCTAATAATTCAAGACGCTTATAAATCATACAGAATTAGTTTTTTGGGGAAAGTCCCCGTGAAATATATGCACCGTCTCCTGTGAGGGCTAAGTTTAGGTGTAGGGTAGGTGTAGGGCAATAGCACTTACAGTATAAAAACCATTACGGCAATGGAAAGTCCCCGTAAACCTCATATGCCAGACTGTGTGTGTGTCTGTCTGTAAACTGTAAAAACGTGTGTGTGTGTGTGTGTGTAAACTGTGTGTGTGTGTGTGTGTGTGTGTGTGTGTGTGTGTGTGTGTGTGTGTGTGTGTGTCTGTGTGTTTGTTGTCTCCTGCACACACGTGTGTGTGTGTGTGTGTGTCTGAGTGTGTGTGTGTGTGTGTGTGTGTGTGTGTGTGTGTGTGTGTGTGTGTGTGTGTGTGTCTGTGATGTGTCTGTCTGTCTGTCTGTGTCTGTCTGTGTGTCTGTCTGTCTATGTGTCTGTGTGCGCGAGTGTGTGTGTGTGTGTGTGTGTGTGTGTGTGTGTGTGTGTGTGTGTGTGTGTGTGTGTGTGTGTGTGTCTGAGTGTGTCTGAGTGTGTGTGTGTGTCTGAGTGTGTTGTGTTGCATTGCCTCTGTGGAGCGCTTCTCGTCGGTGGAGAAATCTCTCCACCTGTTTGTTTGGCCTCATCAATATTTCAGCTGTTCAGACAAAACTGAGACTGATGCAACATGTTCAGAAACACAAACCAAAACTCAAACTAAATAAACTCGTCTTCAAACATTTCATGTATTGAGCAAGAAAACTTAATTGCAACATTGCACTGTAAAAAAAAAAATAATAATATAAGATAATAATTATATATATATATATCTTATATATTATATTATGTATTAATTAATAATAAAAAAAACGTTTATTGGAGTATATTTTATAAGAAATTATATTTTGATGTTTCTACTTATTTACATAAAACTTTATATAGAGTTGGTATAGAAATGTATATTTATATGTTTTGCGGAAAAATGAATAAATACAAAAATAAATAAATTATGATAAAAATACATTCAAATTACAAAAATAAAATGAATACTAAAAATACAAATAATACAAATCTAAAAAGACACATCAGCTGTTACAGGAGCTGTCTCATACGACATGATTTCTTTCCTAATATAAATACAGTATATCTGTGCTTTCAAACGAATGATTTCAAAAGGCCTTCTGTATGTTTAGTTCATCAAAATGATCAAAACTTCTTCCAAAGTCTTTTAGTGCATTCACAGACCAAGCAGACTATTATTTACAGCGAGTTCAACAGTGCACTGTAAACAAATAGTTTTCCAAGTTAATAATAAAATACAACTTTTTGAGTATTTACAATGATGAAAACATTTTTCTACTTTAAAATGTCATGTTTAATTCAATGTGTTTTTGCCATTTATGAGATAAATTTATGTCTGCATCAGTTGTTTTTCAGTGTATGTACTATAGAAATGTTTTTTGTTAATTTTGCAATTTGATTTTTGTAAAACAAATAAATAAATAAAAACTGCCAGCTGTGGCTTAGTGACAACGCAATCATCATGTAAATCTCTTTATGTATTTCATAGTTAATACAGGGGAATTTATACTTTACACAGTAAAAATAAAACATCAGTGTGGCAGAAACAAATCCTCTATTTAGATTGTGATTGGTTGTTCTTAGCATGCATGTCTCACTTAAATAAATCAGGAGGAAAAACACAGGAATATGTGTTTCTCATCATCTGGAATTAATTCCACGTTCACAGAAATACTCTTCTGATTCATAGCTACAGATACATAAAGTACTCTTGACATCTAGTGGACAAAACAGATCACAACACAGGTTTCATCATTCCTTGTATGATAAAACAGTGCTTTAAAATCCTGTGAATTATTATGCACAATTGTTAATTACAGAGTCATTCATTAAATCACTGATCTCGGAGTGTTTTATTAGACTGAGAAATTAACATTATTCAAGCATTATTTATTATTTGATGAACTTTATTACATTTTGTACACTGAAAAAAAATGTGTGGGAATGAAACAGTTCAATTTATTACAGAGAAACGACATTGAATTAAATGTGAAATGTTGAAGTAGAAAACTGATTGTATTTTCATTAAAACATACTCCAATAACCTGTTTTACTAAATGTTATTTAAAAAAAAATATATATTATCCTTAGTGGCATTTTAATGAAAATTACAAAAATATTTGTGCATACATTTCCATGCAGTCAGCTAAACTCTGTTCATGACATCCAGACATCATCTACAGCATATGTAGTAGATGATTTGATTTTCTCTTTAATCAGAATCAGAATCAGAAAGAGCTGTATCACAGTCAAATGTCCTGCTCAATCACAGCGCACGCCCTCACCTGGTTTCACTGATCACGCTCACCTGCACCCCATCACCACCGTCATCACAGCCAGTACTTAAGCACACACTTCACTCCAGTCATCGTCCGATCTCGTACACACAGCGTATCACACTACGTGGACTCTACTCCTGCTTATACTAAAGCTGAGTATCTCCTTACCTTCTGTGTCTCTCCCTGTGTTCTCCTCTCCCACCAGATCGTCTGTCTCCGTGATCAGTGTGCTCCTGTTGTGGTTTCCCCATCGCAGCTGTCCGTCATATCTGTGGATGAGAAGACATTCAGTTACTCGTCAACCCAGCGTCAGGACGATCTCTGACGACATCCACTCACCTGTAGTCTCCATAGCTCATCCTGTTTAATAAACACTATTGTGTTTTATCTTACCTCAGTGTCCAGTAGCATATGTTACAGCTGTATTGTCAAGTGTGTTTGCAGACACAGAAATGTGTCTTGGTGTTAGGATAATGCATGCATTACTCATTTTTATTCCAGCGGCTGAGAGATAACACATTCACACGCAGCACGTCACCGTTCACCCGTCCGCTAACATGAACGAGGATAATGTTCATTATCAGAGTGAATAACTTCAGGATAGAGTGTTGATTATTTACACACTAACTGGATTTCATTCATCTGTCATGCAGCCTCTTGCAAGCTTAATGTGAATATTCAGTTTTACAGCTCTTGAAGTCAACGATTTGGAGAACATATTGCATACATTATATTTTGATCACTCAACTAAAGTTATTGATTGGTTGTATTTACTATTAACTATATAAAGTATTTCTTTAAGTAACATAGTTTTAGTACAAACTTTGGCCCAAGTGCACATTAATGGTAACATTCATTTTATTAACAACTTTTAAAAATAATTTTTCATTCAATAAAATTACTTTTTTCAAGTTTTCAATACATTTATTCAAACTGATTTCTTATTTCAACCACATAAATCATTATTTTATTTATTTAAGATTTCAAAAAGACAAAATATGAATTGAACAAATACTAAATTTACAAAAAAACACCTTCTATATTAAATGTACTTCAAAAAAAAATCATTGTCACTCAGAAACTGCTAGTAAATGTGACAAATAATTACAAAGAGACATCGAGTTACCCATTAAACACAACATTTTGAAGTAGAAAGACTGAAATAGTATTTTCTTGTAATGCATACTCCAATAATCTTTTTCTTTACAAAAATCATATTTCACTGTGTAGTTGAGACGGTGAAAACTTAACATGCTAAGTTTGCTGAAAAATCTGTCAACTTAAAAAATGACTTTGAAGCAACTTTTACAGTGCATTTATATTTAATAATAAGTATCCACTTTTTCTTTTCTTTTAATTTTACCTCAACTTTACAGAATTGCACACTGTAAAATTGTGATTTTTCGAAGTTGCAAATAAAACAAGGATAATTGGAGTATGTTTTACAGGAAAATACTTAAATAATTAATTGTGTTGCTTTGCGTTTCTTTGTAATTATTTAGCTATTTCAGTATGAAAATTGTTTCAAATTCCATAATTGTTTTCAGTGCAGCGGTTTAATTTATGGAAACACAATGATTTTATCTGCCCAGCTTCGAGTTCTCATCCAGGGGTGCGTTTCCCAAAAGCCTCGTTAGCTAACTATGGTCGTACGTTCCATTGAACTCTATTGGTAGCAACAGAACTTGCGATCATAGTGTTTTTGGGAAACGCACCCCAGGCTGGTTGTTTCCTTGAGCAAACCTGTGTGAGACGACCTTATCAAAATGACATCTACAAACACACACTGACAGGCCTTTAGAGAGCACTAAACTAAAGCTCGCTCATAAAGCAAGCTCTCATTCCATCAGACTGCCCACAATGTGCATCTGAGCTAGAAGAGAGATCAAATCAATATTTCACCCTTAAATATTTATGTTGTTCAGAAACATCACAGGACAGAAGTGGGTAAACTTGCTCTGGTTGAGGTTAAGATTGGGTTAGCTGATGTTTCTGCTCATTAGCACAATCTATGTGTTTTGGGAAAAGCAGCAGAACACACTTAGGCTTTTCCAGGCATCTGTAAACGCGCTTCATGCACCAGTGCAGCAAACACTAAACATGCACAGAGAACAGAAGTTTCACAGCGAGTCTGAGAGCCTGAAATCATGATGCTCGGCGCATTAAATATGAAGACGTTACAAGACAGCCGTCCTGGATTTCACATTGTTTGAGGATGCAAAACAGACAGTGAAGAGGAATGACTCTCACAATCATCAAAGTGTGATCAAATAAAGTTCAAAGTGAGGTATCATTCATTATTCGTCTTTAAAGCAATAGTTCGCCCAAAATGAAAATGTACAGAAAATGTTTGGACTCTCATTCTGACGGCACCCATTCAACTGCAGAGGATCCACTGGTGAGCAAGTGATGCAATGCTACATTTCTCCAAATCTGATGAGAAGCAAACTCATCTACTGAAGGTTAATTTTCATTTTTGGGTGAACTATTCCTTTAACACAAATTATTTAATACACATTTAATAGAGATGAGCGACAGTAATAGCGATGCAATTAATGTATCAAATATGGCTAAATAAAATAGCCTCCACTTATTTGCAATGTCTTTGTTAGCATATCTAAAATTAGAAGTCTTAAAAATGTATCAATTAGTATCCATTTTTCTAGCTAAATGTCATTTAACAATCACACGAAGGCAAGTGCAGCACTTTATAATCACAACACAACTTATAAAGGCATCATTTACAAAAATAAACCATGTTTGAATTTTATAAACAATGCAGGATGTGTGTGTAATCATCAAACGCTGAACTCTGGTCTTAGTTTGTTTTCTTCGGTCTAATGGGATTGAATTGAGTGTCCTTTGGGAAATCAGCTGAGAAACAGGGTGACTTTAAAGTCCCTGCCACCAACTTCATGAGTAAACGTCCTGAAAAACACACACAAGCACTCAATCATACATGAGGACGTTATGACGTCAAGATGACCCGATCTAAACTAAAAGATGTGTCATTTATTTAGAGCTATTTATATTGATCTAATCAAAAACGTGGTTTAAACCTGCTTTGTTCAGCTCGTCGAATATCAAACAACCCTTCCCATAAAGAAACTTGAACATTTTGTTTAAATAGTATATTGTTGTCTTTAAGCAAACATTATCTAGTAAAACATTTTTAGTCAAACATTTAAACATCATGAGTATTACTTTCGATGTTTTATGAATGTTTTGAAACTTAAAAAAAAACATATATATGGCAAACTTCTAACCTAAGTTATTATAGTGAACTAAAATAAAAACAATAAAAAAGATGTGTTACTTGAAATAACAAAATTATCAAAACTAAAAAGGTAAATATAAAAATAAATTATAAAAAATATGATTAAAAACTATCATATGTCATTGATACCAAAATAACACTGCATCCAACTAAAAACATGCACCATGACTGATGTAAAAATATTATTTTTGTACAAACATTTTGAGAACATTAGTAAAGACCTGGGGCCTCATTTATAAAATGTTGTGCAGAAACCATCCTAAAATTGATCTTACGATCATCTCTCAAATATGCGTACGAGTGTGATTCATAAAATTAATGTACGTTTCAGATGTGAAATCTATGAATCGCAACTGATCTTGAACTTGCGCCCAAATGAATGGTTTCAGCTCTCTGCCTTGTATATGACTCCTAATTAATGTCATTAACATGTAAAAGATCACCAGTCATCATCCATATTCTTTATTTAATAATAATAATAATACCTTACATTTATATAGCGCTTTTCTGGGTACTCAAAGCTTGGTATATAGAAGGGGGATCTCCTCATCCACCACCAATGTGCAGCATCCACTGATGATGCGACGGCACCCATAGTGTACCAGAACACCCCCCACACACCAGCTACAGGTGGAGAGGAGACCGAGTGATGAAGCCAATCAGTGCATGGGGATGATTAGGAGCAAACAAGAAAAAGAGCGACCGTCTGCTCAGACCCTGATGTGACGCTAAGAGCTTTTCCACGTCACACAGTTTTTACAAATAAAAGCGCTGAGGAGCAGGGAATGTGTTTCTTGAGAAACATCTTCAAGCTGAAGTGAAGGTGACTCCCATGTGAAAAGAGCACTGGTCAGATCCGCTTCAATAAATAATTAGGCATCAGAGGTTTGTCCAGCTGAACGTGGAGCTGAAACATGTCATGAAAACATGCTCTCGTGTGCTGCAGTCAGCACTCAGCTGCAAACACTAAATGAGGAGTGAAAGGTGGGTCACGGCTGTCAGGACACTTAACGCAAAGACAGCAAGAAGAACAAAACCCGAAGCAGCCTATAATGATGAAGGATACAAGCGAACACGAATGATGGAGATTCAGCTGCATGAGGGATTTAAGATCGGTGGAGTTACTGAGATCTTTGAGAAGATGCATGTATAATAATAGTATAATCAATATTCTTCATAATAATAGTAGCATATCAACAAGTTGAATTGTTCTCCAATTGAAGATTCACAACCTCAAATGATAGAAAACTGGTCAGATGATGCTGAAGTTGAAGCATGATGTGAGATGATGAGGACGTGACAACAGAGCACTGAAGCATGAAATCAACTCAACATGTTAGTCATCGACATCATGTGAAGCTGAAGCGCTGTAAACGTGAAGCGCACTCTCTGAGTCAGGAGTTTCCTGAAGAGCCGAGCCGAGTGAAGCCAATCCAGACCTGATCAGCAGTGACTGCGGATGACGTCTCGACACACGATGCTCAAACATCACCTGAGAAATCTCCAAATCTCCTCAGCACCTCAGCTGTTTCTCCTGACATCTATGCCAGACGTTCCTCCTGAGATAAAGACCTCAGTAATCTCCAAATCTCATCAGAATCAGACTCATCTCACACCTCAAAATACTGCAACTGATGCCTTTCAGCCCAAAATCAAAAGGAAAAAAATAGGAAATTATATTTTGCTGAAAGATAATAAAGATCACAGTGAAAACCATTAAAGGGGACCTATAATGCAAAAGTCGTGTTTGAACACAGTTGTGTGGTTGCAGTGTG
>JAPDDN010000381.1:22500-64626 GCA_027422405.1 Ptychobarbus kaznakovi
TACTTTTACATTTTTTATTAATGCTTATATGAAATTTTATTCATTTTATTTTAAATTTCCATTTTAAATTTGAATAGACCTTGTAGTAATGTTATGTGATTTTTGTCATTTTTATTAATAATAAAAAATACTATTTATGTTTAATTTATTGTATTAAAGTTTTAATTTAGATTTTATTTACAGTTGTTGTTTATTTCAGTTAGTAATTTTAGTGCTTCATTTCTAATTTTAATTAAAAGTTTTTCATTTAAAAAATTTTATCTTTATTTTAATTAACAAAAAAGACTTTAATATAATAACCATATATTTGTCATAAAACACACAGTGGCCTATAAGTATCTGGACACTAACAAATTATATTCATAATCAATCTATTGTACTTTTAGCATTTGTAACTACCAAATAATTTTTTTCTCAAATGTGTTTGTGCATCTTTCTTTCCAGTAATGACATTTTTGTGACCCTGGAATTCATTTTTTGAGAATTGAAACTGAATAAATAATCTTTCCATTGATGTATGGTTTATGATAGGACAATATTTGGCAGAGATACAGCTATATGAAAATCGGTTGCAAAAAAATCTAAATATTGAGAAAATCATCGTTAAAGTTGTCCAAACGAAGTTCTTAATTTAAGTTTTGATATAATGTACAGTAGGAAATTTACTAAATGTATTCATGGAACATGATCTTTACTTAATATCATAATGATTTTTGATCCATACCATGTATTGTTTGCTATTGCTACAAATATACCCGTGAGAGTTATGACTGGGTTTGTGCTCCAGGGACACATTTTGTATCTAATGTATTGACACTCACACATTTTGGGGTCACCGTACAGGGGTCATCATGTACTGTAAACTCATGCTGTCAACATTATTTATGACCTGCTCATGAAAAATGAGCACGGGGCGCTAGGAGAGCAGGAATCGCTGGCATTAGTCATTTATGAATAGTATTTCAGTGGCGTGTTGTTTGGAGACACTGTAACTCTTGATCTACTGATGCTTCAGACACACGTTCTGCTCCTGTGGAGCTTCCTCCGCGCTTCAAGAAACCCTTTGAGATGCATGACATGCTGCGGTAAGCTAGTTAAAGTGAGTTAAACATGTTAATATGTTTGGAGATGGATGCATTAAAACACATGAGCTTAGTTAATGTCCACATACACAACCACTTGAGACATCACATTCATCATTTACTTCTTTATTTTAGCCTCATCTCAAAACACATGCAAATACCACATAAATACCATGGTAAACTTTAAAAACACAAATCTGATATCATCTCTGAAGTTTTTCATACATAAAAGTCTTCAATGGAAATCTGAGTAACGCCTCCATTAAGTGTCAACTATTTCTCAGATTTTTCTCCTAAAGAAATCCAAAAATATTGTAATAAATATTTCTTATATATGTTATATAAAGTATATAATTAAAATAATAACTTTGTTTTTATTTATGCATTTTGAAATTACTTTTTTTGACAATTACATGCATGCATTTACACCTAAACTCTCATTAATCATCATAATATTTGTTTTACTGAATTTAATTTATGCTCATTTAAATGTTTTACATTATTATGTAACCTTTTTATTTTTAATAAAACAATATTTAGAAAGTAGACCCAAATAAATCAATAGTTGTCCTCCAGTTAGAGAATAGAGATATGAACTCAATTTCGAGAGCTTTTTAGATAATTTGATGAGAAATATTTGAGTCCATATTGGGACTTCGGCTTTTTTATTTCAGACTTTGGTATCTTGAGCAAATCTGAGCACAGTTTGAAGCATTCGTGAGATGAATGTTTCTCTTCTGAAACCCGCACATCTCTGAGACGCATCTCATTAGTGATGTTTCATTCCCGTGGAGTCACCGCAGTAATCAAGCTTCAGATTGCTCTGTGATTGAACGGTAAATCACCTGCTGCACGAGCATCCATGAAACGGCCCGTGACACAAACTGAAGGGAATCCAGTTATTAAAGACAGCGGGATATAGAGTTATTATTCGAATCATCTTCTGACTGATACAACTGTCGAGACACAGCTGACTCAAACATCTGATTTACGGCAGAGCTCACGTCACACCGGTGAATACTGAAGAGAGCGTTCACGTTTAGAAGCTTCACGGCCTCTTCTTTGTTCCAGTGTTGATTGAATGCAGATTATAGTGTTGTAATCTTGCCTTTTTACACTTTAATTTGGCCAGATGTGAATGATTATATAATGACACTTCACAGTCCAATCAACTCCCAATTCTACACTTTTAATTTTCAATAATCTATTTCTCAATTAATATTCTTTCTTTTTTTAATGGAAGCTTATTTCCGCTACAGAAAAAAAATGTAATTACCTTTTTATCTTAATTTTTTCTTGCAATTCTGATCATGATTCACAACTCATAATTGCAAGATATAAACTCAGAATTCTGAGACGTGAATTTGTATTCCTCGTTTCTGCCAAGGAATAAAAGAATATAAAATTCTGACTGACTGTCCTCCTCATAATTGCAAGCTTATATTTTGCAGTTCTGACAGTTTCTCTCATAATTGAGATTAAATATAGCCTGAATCTTCAGATATAAACTAAGAATTGCAAGAAAAAGTCAGAATTGTGAGAATCGTGACACGTTTGTCAAGAAATAAAAAAACAAATAAAGGTAATTCTGACTCTTTATCTAACAAATTCTGACTTTTTCTCCCAATTGTGAATTTATATGGTGCAGTCACAATAAGAATTTTTTTTCTTGAGTTTATATTTTTTTGATCCAAATGAAACAAATGTGTTGCAGTAACACTCATACTATTATGCAAAAGGTTTCTAAATGTGACCAAAATGTATTCAGAGTATCCTTCATTTTCACTGATGATGCACAGGAAATAAAAACAAAACATAAGCAATATTATCAAAATGCATCCGCATGAAGCTCTAAAACGATATTATTCCCTGGAAATACTCTCAATGCTTCACAGACGTGCTCCGTCTGACCGAGCTAATGTGCATTCATGAAAATATCCTTTTAGCCCCAAACCTGGTTTCTTCTTCTCGTGGAAGTCGGTCATGTTGTTGCTGGAGGTCTGTTTCCATCTCTTCCTCTAGTTTGCTGTCACAAACATCATAACGCCTCACTGCAGATCCCGCCGTTGATCAAGTGAAGTTGAAAACTACACCGCCTGCAAATGAAATAACGTGATGATTGTTAAAGATGGCTTGTCAATCACAGATTATGACAAATATGACCCAAATGTGAGCATGAGCAGACATATTAGCTATATTCTGTTTAAGATCAATCATATTTAGTTTTATTTGATTTTTCCCTGAAGAGAAAGACTGTACAATAACAGTGCATAAAGTTTTGTGTCAACTTTTAACCTCAACCTTTGGCCAACTTGACCTCAGATACAGACTAAACAACACCAAGCCATTTCATTTAAATATTTGGATTGTGGGTTTATTTGTGCATTTTCCATTTTCATTGTATTTAAAGTTTTAGTCATTTTGCATATTTTGTCATGAACATTAATTATTGTCTTTTTTAAATGTCCATATAGTTAACTAATAGTTATAGTTAACTATAGAACTCAGAATTAAAGATGAAAAATAGTCAGAATTGCGAGACGTAAACTTCATTTATCAGTACGAAATGATCAGATATTACTATGATGTGTCATCTGAATCACTCTTAAACACTCGGATATTAAATGTGCTTTCACTGTCCAAACACTTTGTATTTCCCACTTGAGTAATTCAGTACAGAAGTAGGTCAATTCAATCAGAGAAGCTGAAGCATGACAGAGAGCTGAATGGAGAGTGCATTTAATTCCCATTAAGAGCTGAACATGCATGTTTCATACGGCTGTAATGAAGCTTTTGTTTAAAGCTCGTTCCACTGCCGTCCGTCTCGTCACGCACGTCACATTTCTTTTCCAGATTCAAAGGCTTAAATATTGAAATGACATTATAAAACCCTGAGTGGGTGTGTTTTAGAAGAACGAGTTTTAATGTTGAATTGTTCCACATCTAATGAGTTCAGACTGTTCTGTGCATAAATAAAATAGTGTTTCTTTTATTAATAA
This sequence comes from Ptychobarbus kaznakovi, assembly GCA_027422405.1. Lineage (NCBI taxonomy): Eukaryota > Metazoa > Chordata > Actinopteri > Cypriniformes > Cyprinidae > Ptychobarbus > Ptychobarbus kaznakovi. The sequence continues at coordinate 26,582 of JAPDDN010000381.1, forward strand.
TGCATGCTTAAAAAGAAAACACATTGGTTTGTAATGTTGCTTGCTATTATGTGTCAGAACACTATTTCATTCTCATCATTCATTTTTTATCAAGCCATTGCAATTTTAGTATCATTGATATACTTATAGATTCTGTTGATATTATGACTTCATTTTATTTTTATATTTTAGGCTATTATGTCATTATTATTAATTCATTATATTAATATGTCTATATAGTTTGTATACATTTTAGTTTCAGTTTGAATTATTTTAGTAATTCAACTTAAACTAAACAAAATTGAGAACTTTTACCTTGACAACTAACTGAAATAAAATAAGTCAAATCACTGACGTCCAGTTCAGTTTTTCTTTGTTTGGTTGTCTTTCACGCAACAGGAAATGGAATAGGGAAATAGAAAAGAGGAACAGGAACAGGAAATAGGAAACGAGATGAAGTTTGTACTACAGTGAGTCAGCAGCATGAGCCGTCCCAGAGGTGTCATTTATCAAAAAACAGTGCTGATCGAATGAATGCATTAAACTTTAACAATTTAAGTGATCTTTTACATTTTTATCAAAATGAAATTGAGAAGTTCTTTCCATTTTTTGGTAAATACATTTGACATTTAAATTCAGTCGTTCATTCATTCAATTTAATCATCCAAATTTTGCCAAATTCAGTGACATTCTGTTATATTGTTTAATGGTAGCACACTAATAAACTGCCATGAAGAAAACAAATTAAACTAAGTAAAAACACAAACAATAATTAACTGCACAGCAGAGTCAGTTTTTCCAGCTCACGCCGAACAACAGAGAATCTGTTTCAGCAGATGATCTGAGGTCAGTGTTAAGATGTAGTCTCTGAAATGTATGCACATATAAACGACACCACCTATTATCCTATCCTTAGGATTGATTTCATCCAGCACTCCACAACCCTTATTAGTCATGCATTTATCGATTGTGTGGCAGAATCAATACGTGACAGGGCTGTAAAAGCAGCGAGGTGAACGGTTCACATCCGCTGTAACGTCTAAACACAGAGGTCTTGAAGAGCCTCATCGTTAGCTTGAGACAAACGAGCGTATCAGAGAGTTAGTGTATCAGGGTCGTTATAGTTCACTAAAACCATTATATATATATATACAAATTATGAAATAAATAAAATACTTCAAAACAATCTTATTGTACTAAACTAATTTCTCATTATCATTTAGTTTACCTTTATGTACTTACATTTTTTAACAAAAATAATTTTAATAAATTATTAATAAACAAACAAAATCTAAAATAAAACTGAACGAAATTAAAAAAAATGGCTAAAACTAAGAATAATTCAATCTATTATTAAAATGTATAATAGTATCTCATCTCAATAATCAAAATACTAAAATAACACTATTTCTTGTCAATATTACACTGTTAAAGTCTGATCTTTCCAAATAATAGTATTACAGTGGCTTCACTTAGTACTGCAAATGCAAAGCTTAACAACACGCTTTAGTACAAAAGTTATAAAGGAAATATTATTACTGTTCAAAAATGTATTGGAATTTCATTTCATTTTATTGTCATTGTACACAAGATACAACGAAATTGCAAAGCCTCTGCATAAGGTGCACGGTACATAATAGACACAAAACTAAAAATAAATATGCATAATAAAAAGTGATTTACAATTTAAAAAGTTAAGCTAAGACAAAAGAATGAGGAAATTAGCATAAACAGATTTGCTTGTATATATAATTAAATAATAATCAGTCGCAGCTTGTCAAACTGATTATTACACTAATATGAGGTAGACTTCTGGCTCTGAATAAATTAATTAATTAATTAATTATTAACAGAATATTCCTGCTTATAATCAGATGGTGTAGTTTCAGTAATCTACCAGCTTTCTGTGTTCACACTTCCTTTGATGCCTCACACTGTATGTACAGTGGCTCTTTATCGCTCCAGTGACCGGCGCTGTTGGCCTTTGATTGTCTTTCTAGATATTTGTAGCACATCAATGAAGCCTGAGTTCCCTGAGAAACACGCCTGAGGCCACAAACATGCTCTCGTGTGCAACAGCTGTCATGAGTTTTCCTCTTACTATACCACTCTAAACAGACAAGACGAGGCTCTGAGAAATATTCTCTGACGGAACAACAGCATTCTGCTCAGCTTCAGTGTGAGGCTTTTCCTGCGGCAGGATTTGCTCAGGCTGAATACAGATATTCCTCACATGCAACTCATAAAACCCAATGATGTTGCTTGTGGTATTTGCTAAGTATTACTACTACCATTACTCAGTTAGGGTTAGTGTATGATGTGACCAAAAGAGTGAGGATAATACAATAATAATAATAAAGAATACTCTACAAAAGAGGTGCAAAATCCTACAGACTACATTAAACAAATGCTGGGTTATTTTTTTAAACCAAATGCTGGGTTCATCTTGTTGGGTCATACCATCCCATTTCCACAAATTGGCAGGAAATTAAAAATCACACACAGATTTTATAATTAATAGTAATCAATTAGAAATTATGTGTGTGTCTTTTTTATTTCCTACCAATTTTCAGCCCAGCAATATTGTATTTTTTAAACAATAGTTGACTTAAATAAAACAGCCCAGCATGTTGGGTAAAAACATCCAAATAACCCAGCATGTGTTCTGTCCAATGTTTAGCCAGTGCAGGGTTGCCAAATAACTAGAGCTGTCAAACGATTAATCACAATTAATTAAAAAAAAATTAAAAATATATACATTTATATATAATAATATACCAAACACAAAACAAACAAAAACTTTTATTTTGAATGCGATTAATCGTTTAACAGCACTACTAATAACCCAAGTTGGCTTGTTTTTAACCCAGCATTTTTTAGACTGTAGAGAACACTCAAGCAACCTATAGGGACACAATAGCATCCACACACAGGGCCGTGGCTAGTGGGGTGAAAGGTGGTGACGATTATAGGGGCCTACGTCTGAGGGGGGGCCTCAGAAAAAGATGTGAAAGAGCCCAATTCAGCACCGGCGCTGTTCTGTTCTGTGCGCACAGTGCCCTCACAGAGAGATGCGTCTCAAAGTGCTTGAACACAGAATTAGACTCTTCTTGCTCTTGAACGACAAATACATACAACATTATGTCGTAATAAGAGAGTATCCTCGAAAAAACTGTCAGTTATGTCTTAAGTGAAAGTAAACAGTTTAGCAAGAAATCGGATGTGCATCATTATATCGGATGCATTGTCTCTTAAAGTGACCGCACCTAATTTACTAGAGCTGTCGTAGTCCTTAATGTTAATCCAAGAAAATGAAAGAAAGAAAATCACTCACTGCTCATGACTGAATTACTTTGTAGTTTTAACAATAATTAATCCAGTCAAACCAAAAATTATTCAGACACCAGATAAAAACATTTACTAGTGGATGAACACTATAGTTTATTTAGCTAAACTCACTTACATAAATGAAGTAAACTGTGACAAATTTTAACAAAACATTATTCATATACCTTCAGACTACCAGTCAAATTATTCAGACACTTTGACCTGACCATGTTTTGCATGTGTTTTTCTTTAATTGCTAATGCGACCTTTTCACACCACAGACTGAACTAAACGAAGCATTGCTTGGTAACTGGTCAACAAATTATTGATAGTTGTGTAAGTATTGTCATACTAACAGTTGTCTGAATTTGTGGTTGATTGTAACCCATTACATAACATTCATAATTACAAAATTATCTGACATTATCAAGATGAATTTGTTCTGACACAGTTTAACTGAGTTCTTGTCATATTGTATTACCATTTTCTAAACTATAGCAAATAAACTGTGATAATGTGAGAAATGTTGAAGGTGTCTGAATAACTTTTGGTTATTTAAGTTTTACAGTGAAGACTATGCAGTGCTATTTTACATTTGATTATTCGGTTTCTGTACCGGGACACCTACAAACATGAAAAACTTAAACATTGTGTAAATTTAGAGGTTGTTATTCATGCATTGTTATACGATTTAGAGGTTGTTATTCATGCATTCATTTCAATCAGGCTGGATTACTGTAACTCTCTTTTACGCAGGAATAAACAGTTCTCACTATCACGTTTACAACTGGTACAGAATGCTGCTGCTCGCTTTTTGATAGGGACACCACCCCTGTGTTATAGCATGGTCACACACATCATGGGCCGTGGCTAGTGGTTACTGGTGTTTAAAGGTGGTGACTCCTTGATTATAGGGGCTTTTGTATAATTTGAAATACTTCGTATTATTTAATGCTATGCTTCTGGTTAGTTGGGCTTTTGTGGTCTTAAATATAAATAAATTGAACTTGACCTAAATAGCACAAACAAATAAATAGAACGAACATACTAATTAAACAATTAAAACAGGGCCCACTGGTACAACCTGCACCGGGGGGGCCCGTAAAGCCCAGCTACGGCCCCGTCCACACACACACACCTGTGCATCATAACCAGTGACCTGCTGAACTGTGTTTCAGCTTCCTATGATGAGCGGCGGCGCGTTCATGGACGCATCTCCGCTGGACGACTGCAGCGCGGAGCACTCGCTCTTTAACTCCTCGGCCAGCGTGAACGCAGCACCTCCTGCATCTTCAGCGCCGGGCCAGCAGGAGGAGCCGCAGCCCGAGTCCAGCGACGCCGTCTGGCTCTGGATCGCCATCATCGCCACCATCGGAAACATCGTGGTGGTCGGAGTCGTCTATGCTTGTACTTTCTGAGGACGGAACAGCTAGACTCTCGGTGAAGAGACCATCCGGAGACGTGCAGCTCGTGAACATATGAGAGGATCAAATTCACTGAAAGAACTGGACTCTCTAAACATCTCCAGAGACAGCCGACGCAGTTCTGAGAAGTGCTAGTCAATCATGCACGTGCAGAGAGCGTCGCTTTAAAAACCACACCATGACAAGTGTGTTACTTCAAATCAAATCAATGTTTACTGAAATAAAATACAAAATTTATATTTTTTATTTCAGCTAGTTTCCAAGGAATCAATTCTCATTTTCATTTAACCTGATGTACTACAATAACTAAAGCTGAATTAAAAATTAATAAAACTATATACACATAAAAACATTGATATTATTATAGTTTAATTAAAAAAAATTGACTTTATTTTTATATTTTCCTTTTTTTATTTAAATAGTTTTTGTTTAAAATGTTTTTGCTGTGTGTTTCTGGCATTTTTATTTTTATATATTTATTCATTTGTCCATTTATTGATATGTATATACTTTGTCGTTTTTAAATTATCTTAGTACATGAAGTTAAACTAAACAATATGTAAAATTGTTTCAATTATGAAACAAGAATTCATAAAATGTCATATTTTATTTAAAATACATAATAAAATAAATTAATAAATACAATCTTTTTAATAATTATTGGAGTTACTGTTATTTTAAGTAATGATTTTTTTTATGTATGGTTTACTTTTAGATAACAGTCATAACCCTGGCTTCAGTCATAAACGCTGATCCGCTTTGATCATCTCTGGTCCAGTAGCAGCTGTTGTCATGGTGATTACTCTAACGAAGGACACTAACAGACTCTTAAGAATATGCAAATAAAGAGTTACTGTCATTGTTCAGTTTGAACAGGGACAATATGAACTCAAGTGACTAAGGTCATCTTTTAAGCTGAAAACAGATTTATTCTAGATGTCTGACGGATTATGTTCAGGTATACACGTACAGTAAAACTGTAAGACACAATGTGCTTGAAACTCCGCCGTTATATTTTTCTCTTACAAGGTTTTTGTGCTTTTATTAGTTTATTTGTAAAGCCTGTCTGAGTATTCATGGCCTTTTTTCTAAAGCTCTCAACAAATATGACCGGATCATAAAAAGTGTAGAAAGTTAAAGCTCAGTTTGTGTATAGTATATTTGAGAGAACTGTCTTTATTTTTCAAAAGTTGAATGAATCAGTTTCTGTAGCTTTATGGGTGAAACGTGAACAACTATTAAAAGTTTAACAGCCAGCATCCTTCAGTTTTCCTGTCACCTAATTCTCATCTCACCGATGATTACGGCTGTATCAGCGGCGTCTGATGGAGTCAGTGATGAATTCAGACCTCAGCTGGATGAAATATTAACCTGATATCCTCACGATGAGCCCATATGATGATGTTTTCCTATTTAACAAGCTCTATATATACACAATAATGCCCGCTCAATCAATCTAAAGCCAATCAGAAGCTCTCAGGTTCCTCAGAATACTGCATCAGTGTCTCAGCAATGGATGTGAATGGGTGCCGTCAGAATGAGAGTCTGATAAAAACATCACAATAATCCACACCACTCCAGTCCATCAGTTAACATCTGGAGAAGACAAAAGCCATCACTAAGACATTTTTACTCTAAACCACTGCTTCTGGGCAAAATACAAGTCCATAATTAGTCCTTAATAAGAAAAATAAGATAAAGATGTAAACCTCAAACACCTACAAAAACAGTCAAACATAATCAGCTCATTAGAGGAATGAACTCAAACACCACAAGAAGCGAGAGAAAAAATGTGTCCAAAAACAGAAAAATAACTGTTGAGATGAATACATAATGTCAGAAAGAGTGAAAATGTCTTTTATAATCATCTTCAAGCAAAAAAAATAAATAAGAGTTAGGCTTCCTTACAAGGGCAGAGATAAATTAAATAAATAAATAGACAAACAAACAAACCACTTCCCATATATTTAATGAATTTAAATAAATAAACTATATATAATAATAAAATCATCAGACATGCCTTTAAATATTTAAATTAATTAACCTACATTTAAATAAGCAAATAATAATAACTATCACTATTATTATAAATACTAAAGTATTCAAATTAATGATCAGTTTCTAATGAAGATGAACTGTGCCTTACAACACTGAAGAGAGCCAGCAGGGGGCGCTGATGCTTAAAGAATTACTTTAACCAGCATAACCTGAAGTCTGGTGTAACATTGATTGGTAATGGCAATAATAATAACTATGATTGACAATTAAAATGGTAAATGATGATAAAACTCCTACAAACAAATCCTGAATTAAGGTTCTTCTAATAACAGCTATGATGATTTGCTGAATGAACAGAAAACACTTCAAGGAATGGTTCATCTAATAATAAAACAGCCATTAGTTATATCTATAATGACATTATTTGTAAGGAAACATAATAATAGCATATAAAGACAAAATGAGTATAACAGTAGTTCATAAGAGTAATGATGCTTCTCACTCTCAAAAAAAATAAAAGTACAAAACCGAGGCCTTTCAAAGGGTACTAATAGGTACACGTTTATACTGTATATGTAATTTTAAAGTACTGCACAGTTTAGGGGTAAAGAAGGTACAAGGGTGAGTCCTGTAGTTTCTTTGAGTGTTCGTGTGAGTAGATGATTCTGTAAAGATTGAGATGTGAATGACATGAGGGAGAATAAATCATGACGGTGTCTTCAGTTTTAGGTGAACTGTTCCTTGCGTAAATCGAGAGCTGAAGTTTCCCATCATGTCACAGGAGGGTTTGTTTATCTTCACTTACCTAACGTGATGAGTGTGTCTGTAAACTGAAGTGACATTACAACCATCACAAACGCTTCCTGACACGACCATATGCAGCTTACAAAATCAGCAGAGAACAGCGATGACAACATCTGAACCTCTCACAGACACACAAGAGATTCTCTGATGAAGATGTGCTTCAGAGATCACAACACAACTACCATGCAACTACTCAGCATGACCAAAAACATGCTCTCGGATTGATCTTTTCTGTCTGAAATAAATAAATCACCTCATTCTGAGCAAACAAGGAAACATGGCACAAAATGTATATATATGTTGCATCTTTTTTATTGGGTTGATCTGGGGGGTTTTTTTAATGCAGTAATGTATATAGTTTGGTTGTACCTATATATTAACATGTCCAGAATATCTAAATAAAATAGATTAAAAACCCAGACATCAAATTAAAGTTGCCATAGAATGAAAAAAACTGTCTTTACCTTGGCATAGTTAAATAATAAAAGTTCTGTGCATGGAAATGACATTCAGTGAGCCTCAGACACCATTGTTTCCTCCTTATGTAAATCTCGTGATTAAAAATGAGCACTGAAAAACAGGCGAATCAGAACATAACACCGACTGTGATGCAACAGTCGGGATCACTACGCCCCATCATTACATAAACCCGCCCCTTGTTCTAGACCAGCGCCAGCTGAACCATCAGAAGTTCTGCAGCTGTTGTAAATAAACAAGCGCGGACAACAGCGAAAATGGCAGATCATGGAAATAAGTGTAATGTTCCAGGCTGTGCAGGGGATGTGAAGTGCAGGGATGGGTTGGTGTCTGTATTCAGAAGCTAATAACGCGTTCTAATAAAATAACGCGAGCCACTAAAGGCACATGGTTAGCTGCTAGCTGTAGCCTGTTACAGTACATAAGATTTCACTTACCACGTAAACAGAGTATGGAGAGATGAGGATGATGGCGAATGATTTACAGATCCTGAGCACCACTGACAAGCATCTGATCTTGTGAAATGTGTGGGAAGTACTGTTGCTCCATAATATAAACATTTGTGCATCGCGTGCTCTTGAAAGTGAAACTTATAACGCGATCGACTGGTCGTTCAAAAGCAGTTTCAATGCCTCGTGTATTAATAACGGCTCCCTGATGCCCGCGTTTTATATACAGTATAATTACCCGACGATATAACTGTGAGAGAAAGTATTTAAATACATATTTTCCTCCTTGTGTTTCCTTCTTGCTGATGAGTGGCACTGTGAAACAGCCAATCAGTTTGTGAATGAGTGAGTGAGTGAGTGAGTGAGTGAGTGAGTGAGTGAGTGAGTGAGTGAGTGAATGAGTGAGTGAGGCGGGAGCGAGTGGGTGAGTGAGTGAGTGAGTGAGTGGGTGTGCGAGTGAGTGAGTGAGTGAGTGAGTGAGTGAGTGGGTGAGTGAGGGGTGAATGAGAGTGCGGGTGAGTGAGGCGAGCGAGTGAGAGAGTGAGTGAGAGAGTGAGTGAGTGGGTGAGCGAGCGAGTGAGTGAGAGTGAGTGAGTGAGAGTGAGTGGGCGAGTGGGCGGGTGGGCGAGTGAGAGAGAGGTGGGCGAGTGAGAGAGTGGGCGAGTGAGAGAGTGGGCGGGTGAGTGAGTGAGTGGGTGGGCGAGAGTGAGGGAGAGTCGGGTGAGTGAGTGAGTGAGAGTGAGGCGAGAGGTTGGCGAGTGAGAGAGTGGGCGGGTGGGCGAGTGAGTGAGTGAGTGGGTGTGGCGGGTGGCGAGTGAGCGAGTGAGTGGGCGAGTGAGTGAGGGAGGGTGGGCGAGTGAGAGTGGGCGAGTGAGTGAGAGAGTGGGCGGGTGGGCGAGTGAGTGAGTGAGAGAGTGGGCGGGTGGGCGAGTGAGTGAGTGAGTGAGTGGGCGGGTGGGCGAGTGAGTGGGCGGGTGGGCGAGTGTGTGGGCGGGTGGGCGAGTGAGTGAGTGAGTGAGTGGGTGGGCGAGTGAGCTTGTGAGTGAGTGAGTGGGTGGGCGAGTGAGTGAGATGTGTTCTGAGCAAAGAAGAAAAATAGCACACAATATTGTTTATAGTATTGTTCAGAACCGAATGGAAGCATTTTATATTTTTTAACTGTGGTTTTAAAAAACACTTAGTTTAACTTTTGTTTTAATAATAATAATAATTGATTGTCATTGTTGTAAAAACAATGAGATTACATTAGAGCCTCAATCGCCAGTGCAGTTTCTTAAAGTGCCAATACATAGAATGTAAACATAATAAGGTCCAACATGATCAGCAATAGCCCAGTATGTACACAGGACAAAATTATATTGACAAGGAATACAGTGTATGAGGTGGGGAGACGTAATAACCAGTAATGATGTGTATTGTTGTGTGTGCCGCAGCAATGCAAAGTCCAGTTCACAATTAATTCCGTTGTAGAAGAGTGGTATATAATGAAACCAAATTTAAGTGGGTGGGGAGGGGAGAGGGGAACAGTGTTCGTTCAGCAATCTAACTGCCTGGGGATAAAGGCTATTGGCCATTCTGGTGGTCCTGGCCTGAAGAGACCTGTACCTCCTACCAGAGGGCAAAAGTTGGAACAAAATGTGTGCTGGGTGAAACCGGTCTCTTATGATGTTGTGTGTCCTGCGCAGGCAGCGGGAGGTGTACACAGTAGAAACCTCCGGGAGGACGGTCCCGATGATTTTACCAGCAGTTTTCACCACCCTCTGAATCATCTGCTGTTCAGCTGGAAAACCACACTAGCAGCCCATAGGTCAGCACACTGTGAATTGCACAATTGTAGAAGTTTACCATTAGGTTCTGGGGCAATTTGGCTTTTTTAAGCTTCCTCAGATAGAAGAGACGCTACTGGGCCTTCCCTACAGCTAAGGTGATGGTATTGCCCCAGGACAGATCCTCCGACACAGTGAGACCCAGGAATTTAAAACTGTTCACCCTTTCTACAGCCTCTCCGTTAATGTAGAGAGGTGAATGTCCCGGATGATTTAATTTACGAAAGTCCACTATAATTTCTTTTGTCTTTTTAATGTTGAAAACCAGGTTATGCTTTTTACACCGCCCTGCCAGTAGTTCAGTCTCCTCCCTGTATGCCATCTCATTGTTGTTTGTTATGAGGCCAAGCACAGTTGTGTCGTCTGCAAATGTAACAATGTGATTAGTGGGGAAGGAGGCAGAACAGACATGTGTGTAAAGTGTGTAGCGTAGTGGACAAAGCACACAACCCTGAGGGGCACCAGAGCTACATGTCAAAAAAGCCCCCTGGTAACACAATGGTATTACATTTTAAAAACAGGGTTAGACCCTGGAACACGTTCAAACAGCACTGCATAATTGGAGTTTTACTGGCAGAAAGCAGTCCCGGTCCTGTGGAAAACTCTGGTTTGGTTCAGTGTGGTGCGTCTGGAGAGCTGGCAGAGCTTTACTGAGTTAACCAGACAGCATTAGAAATCATTACACTGAAGAAACAAGTTTAACATGACTCCATGCTGTCCAGACATGAGCACGTTCAGCCGGCACACCCACAATAATGAACTTCAAACATGTTTCTGGGCTTTAAATGGGACTGTGGTTTTGTGTGCTGGGTGAAGTGGGAACGACTCTGAAAACTAGGAAAATTGGAGCCAATAAAGTTATGGTTTCTTTTCACTGGATGATATTCAAATGCTGGATGCATTTTAGTTTAAATTGCCTTGTTTTCCTGTATTATGAAAAGCAGATAGTAATTTTGATGAATTAGCATTTTGCTATAGCACCTTAGTGTTACTTTAGTATCACTGATACACTATTATAGGTTTAGGTCATATTTTGAATTGGACTTTAATTTTTTTTGTAAGTTATTTTTTAAAGATAATAATTTAGTTTTGTTTATTAAAATGTTTTGAAAGTATTTTTCTTATGTAATTTTATGTCATTGTTTTTTTGTTGTATTAGGTTTTAATTTTTTGTTTATTTACTTGTAATTGTTTTAGTACTTCAATTTAACAAAATTGAAAAATGCTGACTTGGCAACTAGGTGAAAAACTTTATATATATTTATTTAGTTTGTTAAGGTAATGAAAGTGTTTTTCATGGTTTTATTAATGATAATAACCCTGGTAAAGTGGTTCTGTTTGTGTAAGTGTGGACGTCTAATGTGTCGACATGACGTGTTTTGAAAGCCGCGGTGTGCCCTGCAATGTTCCACAGCTCAAGACCGTTTCAAAACCACACGTTAAAAATATATTCATAAAGAAACCCAGACACCAAATCAACACATTAAAATACTTCATTCTGTTCTGAAATAAACACAGCTCTGCATCATAAATCTGCACAATGATGAAGATTATCGTGTGCTATTTTCTCTTGTTTGCTTAGAATAAATCATGATTTATTTGTTTTCATATATATATATATATACATTTATATTTATGCATTTAGCAGACGCTTTTATCCAAAGCGACTTACAGTGCATTCAGGCTATACATATTTTATCAGTATGTGTGTTCCCTGGGAATCGAACCCACAACCTTTTGCGCTGCTAACACAATGCTCTACCACTGAACCACAGGTACACACATTGACAGAATGGAAAAAATAATCAATTTCTTTAAATTTTACATCATAAATCCAATAAAAATAAAATATCAGGCATGTTGGGAAGAATATTGACAGTGCTGGGCTCTGGGCTCTTTTTGACTTCAGTTTGTGAGTATGTGTGCATGTATGTGTGTCCAGAAATTGTGATATTCATTTAAGAAATATTAATTCAAAGTGATAGTTCGGCTAAAAATAAAAGCTCTGTCTTCATTTTCTCACCCTCATGTCCTTCCAAACCTGTATGACTTACTTTCAAAGACAAAAACGCACCTTAAAACCACCAGCAAAGAGCTAATTACAGACTTGTTGTGTTTGGTTGAAATATTCCTTTGAAACGTCCTGAAGCTTTTGCTGTGTCTGAACTGTGAATGTTCATCGTTTCCTCAGAGAGTATGTGACTTTCTGAACTGAACATACAGCACATATTCATGTAAGAACAAATGGAAAGAAACAAAAAAATCTAATGCATTAAACAAAAATATGCTAACATTATTCATCTTGAGAGTGTTTCATACCATTAAACTGGCTATATGCAACTTTGATCAGCTATGTAAACTGAATGTAAAGGAAAATATTACAGGTGATATAATAATAATTAGTTGCATTTATATAGCGCTTTTCTGGGTACTCAAAGCGCTTTACATAGAAGGGGGGAATCTCCTCATCCACCACCAATGTGCAGCATCCACCTGGATGATGAGACGGCAGCCATAGTGCACCAGAACACCCCCCACACACACACACACCAGCTACAGGTGGAGAGGAGACCGAGTGATGAAGCCATCAGCCACTCTTATATAATACAGGCAAAAACACAGTTTTATTTCTATCTGTATTCTGAAAGTTTTTAATGAGGGGTTGTTCATATAGCATTCGCCTGTTTTTATATGATATTTCATTTCTAAAAACATAGCTATTTTTTGACAATATTTTCTGATTTATGGAGTGATGTGTGTCAACAAAATGAAACCGGAACTTTGAACCTGGCCTCATCCAGTGGTCAAATTAAATTAGTTAACCACACAAACGACTGGTGATTTGAACGAGTTTAAAGCAGATGAAACCGCGCTGACAACTATTTACTGTAGTAACACTAACTGCACCACTGTATTGTGGCATTAATGTGGGGCAATCATAAGACATTTTAATGATATCATTAATGTAGACATGAATTAGAAGTATTAAAAGGTACAAGGGAATATGATTACTATAAATCTGCAGTATTTATTTTTAGTTTGGTCATATCGCTCAGCCCTATTTAAACATAACATTTCAAACCCTGTAATACAAAAAGGTGTGCACTGTTTTAATGTAATCAATCAACTGGAGAAGTGTGGTGATTAACATTTACATTTATTCATTTAGCAGACGCTTTTATCCAAAGCGACTTACAATTGAGGAATACAATAAGCGATACATTATAAAGAGGCAAACATACAAAGGAAGTGCTTGTAATACAAATTTGTAGGCATTGTTCAGAGCAAATTCTAGCCAGACGGTGAGAGTTTAGGGAAAAGAGAGGGAAGGTATGTTTTTTATAAAAAAAAAAATTAAGACGAAGTCAAGTGATGACGGAAGAGATGAGTTTTTTCAGGTGTCGCTTGAAAATTGTCAGGGATTCAGCGATATATTAGATACAATTGTGACCCTTTTTATGTTTTAACTCATTTGGTATGTGTCAGGTTTTTAGAGTCTGAGTAGTGAAAGTCCCTAGAGATCCAATGGGGTGTTTACTCAACAAAACATCTCAGAATTTCCATCGGACATACTGAAAATGGCATTTTAACACACAAACATTTACACAACATGTTGACTGCGGTCAGTCATTGTTTTTCTTAGCAAACCAAAGCACTTCAGCAACTGTGATTTAATCTTGAAAATATGACTCCGTAAACCATTTCCATCTGCTCCAGTATTTCCTGGACTCTCTTCACTTATTGCTTTTGATGAAAGTACGCATCTCAGAAGGTCACCGATATTGGTTCAATATATTGCAGTGATATCAAACAAAACAAAGAAAGAAATCTGGCTGCATTTGCTTTCTTTACACAAAGAAAAAAAGTCTTCACAATCTTTAAATCAAAATGCAACAACTCGCTTTCCTTTTCCACCAACATCATGATGACGGTATAGCGGGAAAAATTGCCAAATATGTTTCAACTCAACATGAACTAATGGCTGACCCTATTAGCTTTGTAATACTGTGTTTCTGATCTCATTTCATGCTAAACTTGCTCCATCTTCAAAAATAATCTTCCATCGGACTCCATTCTAGTAAGTAACTGCCTATTTCATGAATCAAACGATTCCCAATAAATAATCAAGCCTGGACCTGCATTTTTTTCTCATTGAACATCCCTTTTGACTCATAAATAAATCAGACTATGCAAGAAAAATCGTTTTTGAACTGGATTTAAATTTGACTAAGTGTCTTTCTTAAGGGAGCAATGCTGAATCTAAAGCCCAGAACTGAATCCACCGAACCCCATCATTACACCCAGACATTGTCCTATTTTCAGGAGAAATCTGACACAAGAACCATTCAGAATTCTGCCGTATATAACATGCATCCAAAACATGCTGTTTTTGCATGTGTGGCACATTTGGATGATCTAAGCTACTGATCAGAAATTAGGAACAAATCTGTTTTTTTGGTAGTTTTTTTAATGAAAGATGTTTTGGTGAAAACAAAAAAATTACAACAATTTTGTTTTCTATAAGTTTTCTATATGTTGTTCTGATGCACATTTTTGTGGAAATTAATATTCTTTTATTTAGCAAGGATGCACTGAAGTGATGGAAAACATTTTTAATGTTACAAAATATTTCTAATAAATGTTATTTTGAACTTTCTATTATTGATCAAACTGCCAAAAGCAGTTTTGTTCAAAATCGATTAAAAATGCCAAACTTCTGTCCTCACTTGACAACAGTGGAGCATACTACTGTTTTCAATGTTTATCACTGCATAATGCATTCTTTTAAAAATATAGTACACACTGTGTATGCAGTATGCTAGTATCCCGTTAATAGCAAATCAAATGTAATTACAGTTATGTGCATAATGATAATGAGCTCCTATCAGAGATCCATTAGCGATGTGCTTTACATTAGTAACGTCTGACAGCTGCATATCCTCAACGGAGCAATAAAACCACTAACACACAGCAAGTGTTTGGTGAAGTGCTAAATGACGCTCTTATTTGGGCCTATGAGACACTTTTGAGAAGTGATTTTAATCTGAGGTCTGTAAACTAACAGCTCGGCCTCAATAATGGTGTTTTTGGTGTCCTCTTGCCTCCACAGTGGTTTTTAAATGGACACAACATTGGAATTGATTTTAATAAACTTTGAATATTATTGTATTCAGACTTCCGCACAAACTCTTCCCTTCAGAGCTGAGCTTTCATCTTGAAGACAAAGTTCAGAACACCTCGGCAAACAACCATATCATGACTTAGTGTTTCCTACTAGGGAAATATTACTTTCTTTTAGTTAAAACGAGAAGGGTAGATGCCTGGATAGATATATAGATAGATAGATATTCATTAGATAGACAAAGAATGTCCAGGTTTTTTAATGTTTCAGAAAAGTTTATTGATGTAAGTTTTTTCTTTACACAAACGTTACTTTTGAATGTTCTCTGAACATTCTGAAACAAATAGTAACATTTGAAATACATTAGGTGAACGTTCAAATAAATGTTTACAGAAAAAAAATGTTCCATTAAAGACGAATTTGTGTGCTAACGTTCTGAGAAACATTACTAAAGACCAGATAATATTGAACGAATGTTACTTGATGAACGTTATTCAGGAATCCTTGCCAGAACATTCTGCAAATGTTCTCTGTTATCCAGATAAGACAATCAGCTTTATTGTGCTCGTCTGTTATCATCAAGAGAATACAGAGACATTTTCACATGGTCTTCAGGAGGCTGTGGGTGGTTGCCAGGGTGTTGCTATGCTGTTAGTTTTTTATTCCTAGCAAATTTCACAATTAGTCACAAAGAAACAGCAAGTAACATTTTATTGAACATACAATTATGAAGTAAAAAGACTGAAATGGTATTGTATTGTAAAACTTACTCCGATAATGTCAATAAACTTTGAAAAATATTCCAGTGTAAATGACCGGTTTTACTGTCTGCCAGGCAAAAATGATCAGAAAAAAGCCTGATCACATTTGAAAAAAATGTTTAAAAATGCAAAGTTTAATACTTATTATTTGACATGTGAAGGATCAGGGAGGGTTACAGAGTCCCCGAGAGCCTAAGAGATGCTTGCCTCAGTTTTGAACAGAAAAAAAATAAACTGTAAAACAGCAGAAAATGAAAAAACAGAAGATTAGTTTCTGGCAAAGATTCATCAGTCAAAAATCTAAATGTTCTATTTTCACCCCCATAATGATGTCAGCAGCAGCTGGGATGTCGGTGGATTTATAAACACACTTTCACAAGGTCATGACTTTATTTATCTAATCCAGAGCATTAAATCTGACAAATAAACTGCCAAGAAAGATTCAAACCCAGTAAAGAAAGACTTGAGGGGTCACAGACACCCCTGGACTCTCTTATCTGCCTGTATATTGACCAATAAAGGGAAACACGCTGTATTAATTCAATCCAGGCGGCTGCTTCAGAGATTTCCAGTAAAAACAGATTGGAAAAGCCGGAGGGTGGAGACCAGGTCTGACATCAGAGTAATGCTGATCTCCCACTCATTTAAGAGTCAGGCCCTGCCGTGTGCTCACTAAAGCACGGCACACATCCGGGAGAAACCACACATCTGGAGTCACTTTTCTGGAGGAGTGAGGTACGTACAACACCGTCTCAACGACAAAACCGTGCCGAGCTGATGTCTGCCAAACAAGGTGTCGTTTTAAACTGAATTGACCTACTGTGAGGATCAGACTGCACTGATAACTTACATTCTTCTGCTTTGATTTAATTAGTTCAAATGATAAAGAGCCAAACTATTACAACATATTTGCTCAAAGGAATGTCCTGAAACAACATGTTCTGTTTCTTCTGAAGCAGAAGAACGGGGGGGAAAGCAAAAAGAAAAGCTAAAGAGAAAGGCAAAAGCAAGAGAAGTTTTATTCAGTTTGAAACTGCATTACATATTTGGCAGATTTTGTAATAACTTATTAAACAAAATGTACATTATTGTCAGGTTTATTTGTAATGATCTAAATGCCTGAAAAGAAAAATGTGTCAGCTGTTAATATTATTTCATGTTTCTTTTTCGCTTTTCAAATACATTTTGAAATATATTTGCATTATGCAAATCAACAATCAAGTGATAAATAATGATGGTATATATGTTTTGTGAACAATACCAATGCGGCTGGTTATTGCTATGATTACATCATTAGTGAGCATGACTTGTGTTTGTGAGCATCAATTTAAAGCGCACATATTAACTAGTAATGTATTTACTACATCAGTAAATGTGCATTAAATTGATCAAGCGACAGTAAAGACATTTATAATGTTACAAAAGATTTCTATTTTACATAAACGCTGTTCTTTTGAACTTTCTATTCATCAAAGAATCCTGACAAATCATGGTTTCCGCAAAAATATTTATCAGCACAACTGTTTTTGAACATTGATAATAACCCGAAATGTTTCTTGAACAGCAAATAGTATATTAGAATGATTTCTGAAGATCATGTGACACTGAAGACTGGAGTAATGATGCTGAAAATACAGCTTTGATCACAGAAATCAATGAAACATTTACAATATATATTAACATAGAAAACAGCTATTTAAATTGTAATAATATTTTAATTGTTTTTAATGTTTTTTGATCAAATAAATGCAGCCTTGGCGAGCAGAAGAGACTTTCAGAAATATTAAAAATCTTCCCGACCCCAAACGTCTGCTTGGTCCTGTATATTAGTTCAAGCATTAATTAGCAGTTTAATACAGTCCCAGAATTCACATCCGGAGATAAACAGACACAAATAAGACTAAGTGCCAGCTGCAGAAACGTGTAACATATTAAGACAGTCTTAGATAAAGTGTAATCAGTCTGAAATGTTGGATTCATTTAAGACTAATCCAAGATATTTGTAACCAAAAAAACAACAAAGAAGTCCAGGCTTTAGAAAAAAAAATAGATGACTAGCTTGTAAACTAAACCTTTTACGCTACTGGCCGCTGGTCAACAGCGCTTAGAAAGTCTGACTAAACCGATTCAATCTTCTGACTAACTGATCAGTGAAGCTATGAAAAAGATTTGTAGCTGTTGTTTCCAGCTAATCAGCAGCCTGACAGACAGTTTCCCTAATCACACTGGAAATATTACACCACTACACATGCTTTCATACCGTAGATGCCCCTTCCAGGAGTTACTGATCCACAAGCGGTTCCAAATCACTAGTTTTATGTAGTGAAAACATGTAATGCTGCTCCTTCAATGCAATGAAAGCAAGGCACATGGGTTTGAACCGACATGAGGATGAATGCTGACTGACAATTTACATTTTTGGGTGAATTATTGCTCACTGAAGCTGCATGTATTTGAGTACAAATACAGTAAAAACTGTAAAATAGTTCATTATTGCAATTTAAAATAACTGTTTTCTATGGGAGTAGATTTTAAAATGGAATTAATTCCAGTGATGTAGTGATGAAGTTTCAGCATCATTAGTCTTCAGTGTCACATGATCTTCAGAAATCATAATAATATGCGGATTTGCTGCTCAAGATTTGCAATGCTCAAGAAAACATTTGATATAGATTTTCTTATAACCGATTATTATGTTTATGTACAATAACCGATATGGAAAACAGTTAAATAACAGTGCTGCTCAAACAACAACAAACAACGGTATTTTTTTCATGTGAAAACCATCAAGCATTAATATATTAACAATAAGTTCAAAAGTAAAGGACAGAAGTATATAAACATTTTAAACTACAGTGGTAACACTTTTTATTCAAAGTAATCTATAACAAACTAAACATCGATTTTATTGCATTTCATAACTGATGTTTTATCAGTTATTAAATGTTTTTGTCTAACATTACAAAAGAACTATACTCAAACTGCATCGCTTGCGGAGATAATAAATAATTCATTTAGATAGAGATGTATTTATTTAGATATTTATTGGAGAAATAATGGTTCAATTGTTTTAACATTGATAATAATCGGTGGCCGCGCTGGAGCTTCTCCTGAAAGGTTTCTTGAGCTCCAGGTGTGTGTGTGTGTGTGTCAGTAAATCAGTATATTATTATGATTTCTGAGGTGTGTGTGTGTGTGTCCAGATCATGTGGTGTGTGTGTGTGTGTGTCTCCACAGGTGTGTGTGTGTGTGTGTGTCTGAGGTGTGTGTGTGTGTGTGTGTGTCTCCAGACTGCTCCAGGTGTGTGTGTGTGTGTGTGTGGTCTCCACTGCTCCAGGTGTGGTGTGTGTGTGTGTGTGTGTCTCCACTGATGCTGAGGTGTGTGTGTGTGTGTGTGTGTGTGTCTCCAAGGTGTGTGTGTGTGTGTGTGTGTGTGTCTCCATACAGCTGGTGTGTGTGTGTGTGTGTGTGTGTGTGTGTGTCGCATCTCAGAAATCAAATACAATTTCACATAGAAAAGTAATTCGGGAAAATAAAACCGATTTCGGTCGAAAAAACCATCAAGTTAATGTTAAAAGTTGGGGGTAACACTTTTTATTCAAAGTGACAATATTATTATTGTGCATGTTTTCAACATTGTTTTTGATCAAATAAATGCAGTCTTGGTGATCAGAAGAGACTTCATTTAAAATGATTAAATGTAAAGTGACACTGAACATCTCTCCACAGAGATCCATAGAAACATGGAGCACGACATACAAGTAACAACATCATCCATCCTTTCCACAATCCCTACCAACGTCTCCGGGAACAACCCCACCAACAACACCCACTGTCCGCATTGGGAAACGTGGGACTGGCTGTACATCATGCAGCCTACTTTCATGTTCACCATCTGCGTGCTGGGAATCGTGGGAAACGTCTTCGTCCTGCTGGTCTTCGGCCTGCATAAGAAAGCGTGTACGGTGCCGGAAGTCTACTTGGGGAGCCTGGCAGCCGCTGACCTCCTGCTGGTCTTGTGTTTGCCGTTCTGGGCCATCAACAGCATCGATGAGTTTAACTGGCGCTTCGGCTCGCTCATGTGCAAACTAGTCAACACGGGCATCAGAATGAACATGTTTTGCAGTATTTACTTGCTAGTGTTGGTAAGCGCCGACCGCTACATTGCACTGGCCCATGCATTGTCACGCGGTAGAATGAGGCGACCACGGTGCGCCAAGCTCAACTGCATCGCCGTCTGGGTTTTCGGATCAATCCTCAGCATCCCAACGCTTCATTTCCGGGACACTCAATTCATCCCGGAGCTGAACATCACGGCTTGTATTCTGAACTATCCGAACCCCAACATCAGCCTCGTGTGCGACATTCTTCTCATCTTGCTCGGCTTCATCGTCCCATTCTTGGTGATCTCCTACTGCACGCTGATGATCATCCGAGCTTTGCACGAGCAGGTCATCGACCGCTTCAATGCAGAAAACACTGAAAGGAAAGCCACCATCCTGGTGCTGGTGGTGCTGATGGTGTTTCTCTTGTGTTGGGTGCCGTTCCACCTCGTGACCTTCATGGATATCCTGATGCGCTTCGGCATCTTCAGCGGATGCGACTTTGTGACCGCCGTGGACGTCTCCAATCAGATATTCACCTACTTGGCTTTGAGCAACAGCGTGTTGAACCCGATACTCTACGTGATCGTGGGCAAGAACTTCAGGAAGAAGGTCAAAGAGCTGATGAAGCAACTTACGGAGAAAAAAACTGATTTGACAAACGGTTCTACAAGATCACAGCTCTCGTCAACCTTAAAGACCTTCACGACATTTTAAGAACGTTATGTACAAAATATCCATAGGCACAAATTAAAATGATCATTTACTGTTTGTTTAATAATTTTGACGTACACTAAACAGTAAGTTGTAAATAGATTATTGATGTACATTTTACAAGAAAAATTATATTTCAGTCTTTCTATTTCAGATTTAATTAAATGTGTTACTTGCCGTTTCTTTGTAATTATTTGTAAAAATTTACTAGCAAAAATTGAGTGGAAATTGTTTGCGTAAATCCTACATCAAAGTTACAGACCATAGTAAAATAGTAAGACCATTATGTATAAAATTCAAATGAAAATGTATAATGTTTGTTTAATACATCAGTTTTGGTGTGATTTTGAAATGTTGTAAATAAAGCTTAATGTTTATTCTGTAAATAAACTTTCACTTTGAGATGCTAAAACATTTGTGTATGTTAATGCTTAAAATCATCAAGCTCTGAAACTAATAAAATAATAGTAAAATACTGTCAAATCTGGGTTATTTTAGTATTACTGAGATACTATTATTATCATCATTGTTGTTGTTGTTTATGGTTTTACTCATTTTTATTTCAATTTTTAGTTTTAGTCATTTTCGTTAACTTTAGTTTTGTGCTTAATTATTATTATTATCATTACTGTTGTTGTTGGTTTTACTCATTTTTACCTTTTGGAGAAAAGTAACAAAAAATATTTCATTTTAGTCAAATTTAATATCCGTGCTAAGTTTGCAGAGTTTAAACTCAACTGCACTGTTTCTAAGTTCTCTGAATAAAAAGCATATATCCTTACACAATATTGCAGAGAATACAGTAACACTACTGTGGTACAGCACTGTTTGTCTCTGTAATGCATGTTAAAGATCAGACAGAGAGACAGACGATGATTTCTGCAGACAGTGTTTGTTTCCGGGGTAAGAAAATGACTAGTTGGTTTTTAAAGAACAGACTTTCCAGTAATGACTCTACAGCCGTTCCTCTTTCTGAGTCTATGAATAACACGCTCCCAGTGTTTTTCCAGTGATACCTCAATGGCCAGACATGTTTTTAAGAAGACTGTGGTTGGTAACCGAGTGGTGGGACCTTCATGATTGCGGATGGGTGGCTGTATTCCCTCAAATAAAGCATATATTAGTGGTATAAATGCATCATAGTCTGTAAAACAAAACCTCCTTCTGTAAAAATATCATCTGTTGGCTGCATCGCCAGCACCTCAAACATTTTTATACAACTCTGGCCCCATGGATTTGATTTTCAGGGGTATATTTTACCTTCGTGGGGCTTATTTCTTTTTCTAAACCCATGAAACAAATCCAATACCACAACTGAATGGATTAATAGAAATACATTCTCAATCTGAATCACTACAACAGTTGTTTTCCACATTCAACTTCATATTCATCAACAACACTCGTCTCTGAAACTGTAAACAAAATAAAAAGGTATCTTACAAATAAGCAACCAGGTGCAAGTTTTTTTTAGGTTCACTACGGTTGTGCCTGCCAACACATTTCTTTCAGTTTATAAAAGTTCACTGAAACTACCATTTTAAGGTCAGAAAGTTCACCTGGGTAAGAGGTCGACTGAACTACCAGTTCACTTTTAGAAATGAGTTTTATTTTCACTTTTAGAAATGAGTTTTATTTTCAGAAATGTTCTACTTTTAGAAATGAGTTTTATTTTCAGAAATGTACAGTTCTACTTTTAGAAATGAGTTTTATTTTCAGAAATGTACAGTTACTTTTAGAAATTAGTTTTATTTTCTTAGTTCTTTTTAGAAATGAGTTTTATTTTCAGAAATGTACAGTTTCAGAAATACTTTTAGAAATGAGTTTTATTTTCAGAAATGTACAGAAATTTTTTAGTTTTATTTTCAGAAATGTACTTTTTTAGAAATGAGTTTTATTTTCAGAAATGTACAGTTCTACTTTTAGAAATGAGTTTTATTTTCAGAAATGTACAGTTCACTTTTAGAAATGAGTTTTATTTTCAGAAATGTAGTTCTACTTTTAGAAATGAGTTTTATTTTCAGAAATGTACAGTTCTACTTTTAGAAATGAGTTTTATTTTCAGAAATGTAGAGTTCTACTTTTAGAAATGAGTTTTATTTTCAGAAATGTACAGTACTTTTAGAAATTTTATTTTCAGAAATGTACTTTTAGAAATGTTTTATTTTCAGTTTTATTTTAGAAATTAGTTTTATTTTCAGAAATGTACAGTTTTTTAGAAAGGAGTTTTATTTTCAGAAATGTAGTTCTACTTTAGAAATGAGTTTTATTTTCAGAAATGTAGTTCAGTTCACTTTTAGAAATTAGTTTTATTGAGTTTTATTTTCAGAAATGTACAGTTCACTTTTAGAAATGAGTTTTATTTTCAGAAATGTAGAGTTCAGAAATACTTTTAGAAATGAGTTTTATTTTCAGAAATGTAGAGTTCAGTTTAGAAATTAGTTTTATTTTCAGAAATGTAGTTCTACTTTAGAAATTTTCAGAGTTTTATTTTTTATTTTCAGAAATGTACAGTTCTACTTTTAGAAATGAGTTTTATTTTCAGAAATGTAGAGTTCTACTTTTAGAAATGAGTTTTATTTTCAGAAATGTACAGTTCTACTTTTAGAAATGAGTTTTATTTTCAGAAATGTACAGTTCTACTTTTAGAAATGAGTTTTATTTTCAGAAATGTAGAGTTCTACTTTTAGAAATGAGTTTTATTTTCAGAAATGTACAGTTCTACTTTTAGAAATGAGTTTTATTTTCAGAAATGTAGTTCACTTTTAGAAATTAGTTTATTTTCAGAAATACTTTTAGAAATGAGTTTTATTTTCAGAAATGTAGTTCACTTTTAGAAATGAGTTTTATTTTCAGAAATAGTTCTTTTAGAAATGAGTTTTATTTTCAGAAATGTACAGTTCACTTTTAGAAATGAGTTTTATTTTCAGAAATGTACAGTTCTACTTTTAGAAATGAGCCATGAGATTCAGTAAACTTAAGCAAGGTCACTTATATTCAGATTTAAGTCTTATATTAAGATGACCCTCACAATGTAAGAGTTGTAATTTATGAAGCTGCTGGTTATTGTTAATATTCAATATATTCACACAATTGAAGAAATATAAACAAAAGTAAATACTGAAAAACAAAAGTTCAAACTCTTTATTTCTGCTAGTTGCCAAGCTAACATTTTTTTACTTTAGTTTAACTTATTAAAATGTAATAAAAACTAAATATATAAAAAATGAACGGAAAAAACAACAACAAACAACACTAACTAAAATACTAAAACTGAAATAGAAACAAAGTATAAAATATTTTGTTAAACAAAAACAAAGCTAAAATATTAATAAAAGCTATAACAGTATCTCAATTGGATTAAAATAATACTGTTTAATGTGCTTATCTGCAAAATCAATCTCAAACTCTCCGCTTCACAGAATCTGATCTCATGTTGTCAACAGAACACCCAAGGTAAATATTAATGGTGAGTTTTGACATGTTTTATATGCCTTCTAATATATTAAATATAAACATCAAGTGAAGATAGTTGTGATAATGTTACTAGTATAAGTATATTCATCCTAAATTAAAAAAGCGGTCTCTCTTTATTTATTCCTTCCCTTGCTAGCTTGTATTTATTTGAACAATGTCTGAGACTTGGTGTTACGAGCACTTCCTCTGTTTGCCTCTTCAAGATGAATCGCTTTATGTATTCCCCGAGTGTAAGTGGCTTTGGATAAAAGCGTCTGCTAAATGACTAAATGTATAAGTTATTCTGCCAGAGCAAGTTTTTGTGAATACAGAACTCATCTGAGAGTCACTACAGTGTCTGCAGAAGCACTCAAAAGACACAGAACTGATTGCCAGGAAGTCATCAGATGTACAGTTATGTCCATTACATTTTAAATATTACTCCCACAACAAAACAAATAAAAAATAAAACATCTAAAGCTAAGACTGACCTCTGCTGGTAGTTACGTTACATTACAAGTGTCCATAGTCTAATTATTTCTTTATTCGTCATAATAAATTATACAGGGTATAATTAGAAGTGAAATAGCTAATAGCACAACACGAGAGCATTTTACAAACATAATAAAAAGTGCCAATAAGATTAAAAAACAATCTGTCTAAGATCAAAAAAACAATCTATCCATCTATCTATCCATCTATCCATATATCCATCTATCCATATATCCATCTGTGTGCAAGCTATCAATTAAACTATCCATCTATCTATCCATCTATCCATCTGTCTATATAATTTGAGCAATCTATCTATCCATCTATCCATCTATCCATCTATCCATATATCCATCCATCTATCCATCTATCCATCTATCCATTTATCCATCTATCCATTTATCCATCTGTCAGGTATAATAAATACCATCCGTCTATAGCAATAATCTATCTTATCCGAATCTATCCATCTATCTATGATCTATCTATCTATCCATCTATCTATCATCTATCTATCCATCTATCCATATATCCATCTGTCTATCCATCTGCTATCCATCTATGGCCTTCGAAAACCTTCAAACATTTTTAAGCTCCTTTAAACTTCAAAAATTACTTCAAACTTGCGTCAAGCTTATAAAACTACTAGACACTTTTAGTCTTTCTTACTGTAAGCCCACACCAAAGAAACGTTATCTAGTTATATAGTTTGAGCTCATAAAAGCTGCAGGTATAATAAATACAGATGATAAAAATGTCAAACTGCTTGGCTGCCCAATTTGTCAGTATTATATGTTCTATTAGTATTATGTGAAGTATATAATACCGAACCAAGCCAATTAATTCAGCACTACACCAGAGTTTTGGCCAGTGTACATGATGTTTGCATTACTCTGAAGGCTTCATCTGTCTCTCTTCAGTGTGTTAACAGTGTTTGTGTCTTATAGGGAAGAAAAGCTCGGAGTATAAACAGCTTCCGCCTCAGCAGCTGCTCAATGGCTCTGGAGGAATGAGGCTGTGAAGACTGAGCTGAACACTCAGGAAGACTGGGAGGAATATCAGTCCACCGGGAAAATAGAGGAAAAACGGAAAAAGGAAGGTAAGATGATTTATTAGTTATGAATCAAAGTTTGTGCATTTTTTTAAACAAATAAATTCAAGTTGTAGTTCCCCAATTTGGGGATCAAGCTTTATTAAATCAGAAAAAAAGTGTCAAATTAAAACAAACTATTTTAAAGTAAAAACAATCAAAATAAAACACTTATTTAAAAATGTTTTATTAATAAAATAAATATTTTATATGTTTACCTGTAAGTCATAGGACGATTAACCAACATTAGGGAATCATGAACATGTATGTGTTGTTTAATAATTGAAATGTTAATTTTTACCTCAGAGGGACTTCAAGAAAATATTTTAGATCAAAGTGGTTTGGATGACAAAAAAAACAACTACAAATCCCTGCAATAAATGACACATTATAAAGTGTAACGTTTAGATTAGACCCCAAAATGTAAACAAATATACATCAGAAACCAAAGTTATAAAACCGCAGTTTCCAAATTTAAATGATTATAATCTTAATAGATTTCCATTTTGATATTTACACATTGTAAAGTTGAACTTGTTTATTTGTTTAAGTGTTTATTTTTATATTTTCTGTTTTCATTTGAATTAAAAATTTTAATTTTGTTTTTTTTTTATTAATTTTCTAATTCCATTTTAGTACAAATTAAACCACATTAAAATGAGAATCTAGCTGACATAAAATAAGGTTTGTAATATTTTACTTTAAGCGTTTATTTTATTTCAAGCCACAAAAGTTGTTATTTATTTATGTGTTTTTTTTTTATGGGTTTTAATTTTAACTATAGCCTGGTTCAGACTGTCAGCCCGAATCCGATTTTGTGCATATCCGGATGGAATCTGATTTGAAGAACTGACTGTCCACGCAGCATACTGCAACTGTTCATATCCGATTTGTGTGTCCATAAGCGCTCTATTATTTTTACTGAATATGCATTGGTTTCTATGGTAATGCCGTTGCCTTGTTATGCCTACGCTAAAAACAACAGTAACAGCAATACAGATGTCCCTGCTGTAAAAACAATAGAACCCTGCCCAAAACACACAATAGGAAATGTAATGATTTAATGGTTATAATGGGAATTGTATTGGTTTTAATGGAAACTATAATGGTGTCTACTGGTATGTGATGGATTCTATTGATGGGATGTCAAATCCTATTAGAAAAATTTAATTTTGTAATGGTTTTACTGGAAAAAGATAATGGTTTATAATGGTATTTTAATGGAAACCATTGGAATTTCTGTGATGGTTTCTAGTGTTTTTTTAGCAGGGGTCTTACCATCGCGGTTGCGCTGTAGTTTATTGCGCGCGTTGTTTATTCCGTGCTGCAGTCTCCGCTTTTTACTTCTTTTTTTCTGTCTCTTCTACTTTCAAAACACAAAGAGGTACATGTGCTTGCTTAAATTGTTTTCCCCCGCTTGACTTGCACTTCGCAACGATGCAAGCTTGTTTCTGGAAAGATGCTCAGCATGTTTTTTGCAAAAACGTCTGACGTATTTACGTTTTACGTGGCGTGAGGACGTGAAAAAGCTACGCTAAAGCCGATCTGACCATTCAAACTGAAACGGATTTCCAGAAATGCGATTAGATTTGAGGATTCCAAACCACATATGAATGTAGCTCGAAATGGATTTGCGCAAATCGGATTTCATGTAGTTTGTTGCCGTTCAGACTATTTAAATATGATCGGATTTCAATCGGATTTGCACAAAAATCGGATTTGGGCTGACAGTCTGAACGAGGCTTATAATAACTCTGGTTCTAAACGAATAAAGTTTAAAACAGAAGTTCCCAAATTTAAATAATGACAACATTAAACTTCAACTGAAGTGAACCATTTGAGAAGACTGAATAAGTGCATGATGTTCCAGCTGATCTCCAGCAGCTCTTTTATCTTCTAGAATGCAGTCAGAGCTTGTGTCATTGGCGACGCTTCAGCCTCCAAATGCATCCGTCACTCCAGCACACCTGGATTATTTCAACTCAACAGAGTGGCAGCTAGTCTACTCCATCATTCCACCGTACATCTTCACCGTGTGCTTGACAGGAATTCTGGGAAATTCTTTCGTATTGCTAGTGTTCCTGCTGCAGAGAAGCTGCTGGTCCGTGCCTGAGATCTATCTCGGCAATCTGGCGCTGGCCGACCTCATCCTACTAGTCTGTCTGCCGTTCTGGGCCATGAACATCCTGAACTATTTCATGTGGTCTTACGGAGAGATCATGTGCAAGGTGGTCAACCTCTCCATCACCGTCAACATGTACACCAGCATCTGCATGCTGGTGATGGTGAACGTGGACCGCTACCTCGCGCTCGCCTTGACCATGAAGGCCATGTGGCTGCGACGGAAACGCTACGCCAAGTTCATTTGTGTTGTTCTTTGGCTGTTCGGTTTGGGAATGGGAGCTCCGACGGCTGTCATGCGAAAACTGAAAGATATTCCAGGTCAACGAGCCGTCGAATGCTACCTGGATTATCCCAACACGACTTGGAGGCTCGCTCATCTTCTTCAGCTGAACCTGGTAGGCTTCGCTCTGCCGTTCCTGGTCATCACGTTCTGCTGCATCAATATCATCCGGGCTTTGAAGCGACGGAGAGAGAACGTTTATTGGGAGGACAGAAACGACAAGAAGGCTACGGTCCTAGTGTGCTCCGTCACCCTGCTCTTCCTCGTCTGCTGGGGTCCGTTTCACTTCGTAACTTTGCTAGACTTACTCTGTGATCTAAAGGTTTTGGATGAGAATGAGTGGTCTCACTTTCTAAACATCGGAAGCCAGTTTTCTGTGTACCTTGCGTTCTCAAACAGCTGCCTGAATCCGCTGCTGTATGTTTGCTCAGGAAGCTTTTTCAAGAGGAAAGTCAGCAGCATCTATAACAGAAGGAAACGCTCCTCGGATGTGACTGCGCTTCAGCGGACGGGTCTAACCTCTACGACAACCACCAATCAAATCAAGCCTGTTGTGTTATATGAGAAAGACTAGAGAACGTTTCTAGTATTGATGAAATTATGAGGGGTTTAATCAAACTAGGTTTCATTAAGTTTTTTTTTTTCAATCATTTAAAGTGCCCCTATTATGGGTTATGAATAGGGGTGTGCGATATTGAAAAAAAATGATATCTCGATATTTTTGTGGATTTTTTCGATAACGATAATTAGACGATATTTTGCCGAGTGTGTTATTGTGCTGATATCTGAATACCGTGCTCAGCTGCAGTTTATGATATTCTTCATATTCTGTGTGCTCAGTTCACATCAGTGATTAATCAATCTTTTCATTTAAGTTTAAATTAGATTTTTACCTTTTAATGAAGCCAATTTGTTTCTAAAAGTGTACATCTTTTGAGTCAAAATTGTACATTTAACCAGTCAATTAAGATGATACACATTTAGGCTGCTCCCAAACAAATGAAACCAGTATCATCAACATGAATCTCTGCAGAAGTTGCATCTGAAGGTGTTTAGATGTATTCACACACTGTTTAATGCAGCTCAGAGTGCTTTAACCAGTTACAAATGCATCATGTTTTGACATTTTAAACATAAAACATTGAATACTGATATTTAAAATTATTTAAAAATTGAAAATGTGAAATTAAATCGCTAGCAGGTGGCAGCACGTCACGGTTAACAAGTGAGTCGTTGCGACTGAACCGAATCATTTAAACGATTCATTGATTCATTCAGGAACGAATCACTGAGACTCAAAACATCGCTGTAGCTGTTTGGAATTATTTTTTGTTGGCGAAATGCAGCAAAAACAGGCAATATGGTGTCTAAAACGTAAGTATCTTAATATTAACTTATTGTTTATTGAACTGTTGTATAAAATCAATATCACATTTGTAATCATGCTTATTTTGAAGAAAAACGGCACCCTTCGTGTGATTTTAATCATGTGAAACGTAAATATATAAATTTTCTGCCCCCATATATTGAATTTTGCGATCATTCTTAATACATTTGAATCGACTGAATCATGCAGTGAAAGAAAGAACACGCTCTAAACACACGCGTGCACTGATTAACCCTTCATCACCACGCAGGCTAATGTATGCGTGCACTATGTAGGTGTTAGTTGGGCTTTTGCAAATACTTGATATTGTCAAATTACACATCGTTACAACAATTACGATATCAGGATATATATCGCACAACCCTGAAAGGTTTTTTTTTTTGTTTTTGGGAGTCCCCTTCAACAATGCAGGTAATGCATGCAAGGTCAAAAAACACTTTCATTGTCTTACCACGCAGGCTAATGTATGCATTTATTTTTACCCTTGCTCAACGACTCCCAAACGAATCTCTCAACGTTTAATTTCATTTCACGCAGGCTTTATGCCTGATAACCCCTTCAACAGCAGGCAGTGCTGCTTTGTGTGCACGTAACCCCTTCACCATTTCGCAGCTCCTAAAGCGGCACCTAGTGGCATTTGCATTTCATTCAGACCAACACTTAGGGGTGAATCCCATTGCTCTGTCTTAACCCCTTCACCCGCAGGCTTAGTTTTGCGCGTTCACGTGAGAGTAACCCCTTCATCACCACGGGCTAATTCTGGTTTTGATCGAGGGGTAGGGGTAAAGGGGAAGGGGTAGATACCCTTTTGCAAAATACTGGATAGTCAAGCATTTTCATCGAGCTTACTTGAAACCAAGGGGTACCCAGAACACACTGCGGCCAGATCATTGTCGCAGAGAGTGTTTTTCAGCTTAAATAATTTATTTAAACCCTATTACGACAGTCTTGTTTTGTGCTCTACACAGTCCTGTAACAACAGGTATATATTTGCAACCATGCAAGGTCTTAATTGAAAACGTTTTTGTCTTATAAAATGCTTTATTTTTCCACGCTAACGTTACATTGCTGATTTGCACAACAGTCCCGCGTTTCTCTGACAGAGAAAATTTATCACTAAACCCACGCCTGTAATCCTGACAAACACACACTTTTAGACGGAGAGTTTGTGATCAACACTTGTCTCCTCTGGTGACGTAGCAGCAGCTAGCGACGATGTATGATGACGTAACAGTAACCAAGTGGTGTCTCGTTCACCTAGGCAAAGGTAATGTTTTCACCCCTAGCGCTCACCACTCGGTTTCGAGGGACAAGGGCTAGGGGTAAGACGAAGGGGAAGGGGTAAGACAGAGAAATGGGATTCACCCGAAAAGACCAACAAGTGGGCCTAACATATGATAATGTTTCATGTTGATGTCAACATGAAACGGCTTAAGATTAGTTATAAAAACGAGTCGACTCATTCATTTGAGAGACAATAACTTTATACACGGTGCACTTTCAGATTTTTTGCAGGATGTTTTCTTTCACTTAGAGCCGTGTTACACTGCATGAAAGCTCATTTTCAAAAATCCATAATAGGGACACTTTATACTAAAAATTACTTTTCACCTGATTATCTTAATACATTTGTTTGAATAATTATTTTATTATATTAATTTGATTAATTATAGGAATATATGTGACCTGTGACCATATGCATGGGCTAATTTTGAACTACATGCAAAAGAAGTGAAAAACGTCAATGAGTTGATTAAGCCCTCGTCTAGCGATCCCAATGATCTAAACAGTAATTAAACATAAAATGATCTTTATTTGTATGTTTTCTGAGAGCTGTACCTTTTTCTTTTCCGCGTCTTGATAACTGATGCTTCCTCTCAGCACAAGTCTGGTATAGTTTGTGAATATTCACAGCAAATGTATTTGTAATGAATACACTAAAGTGATTTTTACATTTGATTAGCCTATTTGCTTTTCTTACTTGAATGCTTCTGTTTAGATGCAAGATGAAAAAAGTAATGCACTCACTATTTAATTCGTTTCTTTCTTATATTTGTTCTACTGTTTATTTGCATCTTTGTTCTATTTTTTATAACAAATATAAAATAAAATAGCTATATTGTGATTATTAATATAGTAATTATTATTAAGAAAAGATCTGGAGGAAAAGATGCAACATAGGTGATTTTGCTTTGGGATCTTCCGAAAACTTTAACTCGATTTTTCTCAAAACAAATCATACATCATATGAAGTTTTTTTTTTTTTTTATGGAGATTGTGAAAATAAAAATAAATATATTTTTTTTTTTTGCTCATTGCGACTCATTTTGAAAGCACAGGTCACATTTTAGAGAACACTGACATTATATGCATTAAGTACTTTTCAAACAAACAAACACCTGATATTTCAAGGTTATTATAATTTTTAAATCAATAAATACATGTATAGCTAGATTTTACAAACTTGCATGATTTTTCTAAACATAAAAAATAAATAATAATCATAACAATAATCATCATCAGCATCATCATGCTTTAAAAAATCTGAATTATGGCCGGCTACAGAAATAATTCTGAAGGAAAACAATGTGTTTTTATAATAACGCAAGAACATCACAATGAGAGCATTGAGCACCAAAACAGACACAAGCTTTTCCCAGGACACACTTCACCTAAACATACATAACACGTCTCAGGACTGTACATCTGGAAACAACTTATCAAAACTTTCATCTGTAAATAGCACATATGCACACTCATAATTCTGCCTATTCATATTTTCCTCTATATTTTATGGCCATATTGTTATTTATTGTCTATTTTCTTTATTGTTAGAGTTTTACTTAATTGTATTACTTTAAAGTATATGCATGTCTGCACTTTGTCTGTACTTTCTGCAATGGAAGCTCCTGACATTTGGCAATAAAGCTCTTTGTGATTCTGATTCTGATGTAAGCCTATATGCACAATACTATACTATCATAACCAAATGCACAATGACATATTTTGGCTCATTCTGGCTTTAATTTTGCCAAAATATTGTTAAATGCTGTTCTGGACGCTATAGCTCCGTTCCAAAACCTGTGTATCGCCTACAGACAACGTCCTACTCAGGTGACTTTCACACCGCATGCACCTCTTTGAACTTGACAAAACCACAGCACTTATGATAAAAGAAAAAACAAGTGAGACATGTTGCAGCAGTCAACGATGCTAACATGATGCTTTTCTGATTGGAAGAGAGCTCAGATGTATATGGTTCACTGTTCAAACAATTCAGTTTCACGAATGCATTAAGCAGCTACACATTTATCTAAATGTTTACCACGGTTACGCTTAAAAGTATTTACAGCAACGCTTAATAGTTTTTCCTATAAACTCTTAGCTGTTTCCCTTGAGTTTCATGGGTTGAGCTTTCAATATAAACAGAAAATGCCAGAATAGAGGAAGCTGATTCAGATAAAGAACGTGAAGCACAGACACACTTCTTCAAATCAAATGCTTTGATGCATCTTTGAACAAAGAGGACTCAGAGGTGAGCATCTATCTTAAAAACACTTAAGATCTAAACGGCAATGTCTCCACAACATTCCCAAAAACAGCTGAGAAGGATGTTTACATCATCAGAGGAGCATTGAACTAGCACAGATTTCTGTTTGTGTCTGTAAACATTGTTTAAACAGTCATGAAGCTGTTGCTGAGGTCATTCGATTTCTAAACCAAATATGGGGAAGAAACACTTTAAACATAATATTTACATTAAACCGTCATTAATTCATCATTACAAAAACAGCTACAGCAGTCGGATTCCTTTACATTAGAAATAACACATGGGCTGCACATCTGTATTACAGATGTTAGCCTATTTCAAAAAGCAGGCAATGAAATTGTAATTTCAACTATTTTTGCACATCATAATGTTGTGTTTCTATGTTTATCATCATACAGGGTTTAATTAGCAGTAGTCTGACCCTGATCACTGATTTAAGTGATATCAGCAAAGACCACTACAGAAAACATGTCATAAACTCACAAGGCTTAATTACACCTGAGCAGTGCCACATGCTAATTGTCTCCATGCCACGCTGCATTGATGCAGTAATTCATTCAAAAGGAGGCCCAACCAAGTATTGAGTGCATAGAAATGAACATACATTTTCAGAAGCCTGACATTTCTGTTTAAAATATCCCTTTTTTATTGATCTTATGTAATATTATAATTTTCTGAGACACTGAATTTTAGTTTTTCATTATCTGTAAGCCATAATCATCAACATTTCAAGAAATAAAGGCTTGAAATATTTCACACTACGTGTAATGAATCTATATAATATATGGATTTCACTTTCTGAAATGAGTGACAAAAAATATTGACTTTTTTATGATATTCAAATTTTTTTAGATGTACCTGTAAATGTGTGCTGTGACACAACATACACATGCATATTGTGTGTATTTACAAAATATATAACATTTATAAATAAAAATACATTTTAATGACTGGTAAGATATTGTTATTTTATTTATTATACGTTATATTATTTTAGGTTATTCTGGACCTTTTTTTCAGAGAAAGTACCCCAGAAGGTGAAGTATTATCATTTTATACTTTATGAATGCACATTTACATGCAACACAAACAGAATCAAGTATCCAGACACTATTTTATGATGTATTATGTGCCAAAACTGGCACAGTTTTACTGCATACTCAGAGGTCCAGTATGTACTTTCTCCACCACCAGAACACAATTCTAGTGTACTACGAGTACAAGAACTTGGATGCAGCCAGGATGTAATACTTCACTTCAGAAATGACATATAACAGCCAGGTAATTTTCCATGCAATTCTTCACATAAACCACACATCACATGTAAGATGCTTCAGTTATCTGCTGTTTATCTTTCCATACGTACGGTATGATAACACTTCTGCATCTGCAGTTCATCAGTCTAAAAGGAATTTGTGCAGAAAGGTTTTATGTCACGAGCTGGTGAGACAGAAGAACAGGTTCGAGAAATTGTTAAACAACCGTCCAGATAAAATACTGCTGAAGTGTTTCAAATACTAAAACTGTAATTGAAATCTGATCAGCAGTTTGTCTAATAAATCTAAAACAAATGAGAATTGAAGGGCTTATTTAATACAAGGTGTCTTAAAATGGTAAAAAGAAATGTTTGCAGTTAAGACCATTTATATGGAATACTGTATTCTTGACAAATACTTGTAAGATAACATGGATAAGCATACTGACTGCAGAGGCGGCAAGATCGTGAGTAAGTGTTTTGCCTAATACAATTTTTTTCTGTCTTTTAGAGTAAATATCTGCTAGATATTTACTCTAAAAGGAGAAGCCAATTAGTCACCAGAAGAGATGGACGGCAGCTTGTAAGTGTCTGTAATACTTGTTCATAGATCTGTTGTATAAATTATTTACTTGTCCTCTTTCATGGAGGATGGCACTCCACTCTTAGTTTTTGGTATTTCGACATTCATCTAGAAAAGCCTTATGCTACAGACTTCCATTCACTCCTAGCTTCATTTGATCTCAAACGCCTTACCACTACTAGCACTCACAAATCAGGCAACCAACTTGATTTAATTTACCACGCGATTGTACTGCTGATAACATCTGGATACAACCACTACACATCTCTGACCATTTCTTCATTTAAATTTACATTACACTTTGCTACCCGGGTGCCACAAACCCCTTTACCGGTTACTTTTAGATGAAACCACGCTCCCTTTTCCACTCCAACTTACCTCTGTAATTTCCTCTCTCTTCCCTCACCTACACATTTCTCAGTTCTGGATGTGAACACGCTGCAACTGACACTTTATGCTTTACCTTAACCTCTTGTCTAGACGACATTTGTCCTCTCTCCTCCAGGCCAGCACATGCTGCCCCTTCTAACCCCTGGTTATCTGATGTTCTTCGTGAACATCACTCCAACCTCAGGGCAGCAGAGAGAAAATGGCACAAATCTAAAGATCCCTCAGACCTAGGTATCTATCAGTCTTTGCTTTCATCTTTCTCTGCTGAAGTCCACACTGCCAAGGCCTCCTACTTCCACAACAAGATCAACAGCACATCTGACACACGCAAGCTCTTCAAAACATTCAACTCTCTCCTCTGTACCTCTCCACCACCCCCCACCACCTCCTTAACAACCGATGATTTTGCCACATTCTTCACAAACAAAACTAGGTCAATCAGTAGCCAGTTCTCAGCTCCACAAACGCAGGAACTCAAACCAACCACATCTACTGCTAAAACTTTCCTCTTCTGTCCCCTCACTGATGCAGGAAGTATCCAAACTTCTCCTCTCCAGTCATCCTACAACATGCCTCCAGACCCAATCCCCTCCAACCTTCTCTCAAGCAATCTCTCCTACACTCTTAGCCAGCACTCACACACATCATCAACACATCTCTCCACACAGGGCATCTTCCCAATGCATTCAAGCAGGCTCGGTTTACCCCACTGCTCAAAAAACCTACATTAAACACTTCTCTTTTAGAAAACTACAGACCTGTCTCTCTCCTTCCATTCATAGCCAAAACACTTGAACGAGTTGTTTTCAACCAGTTATCCTCATTTCTGTTAAAGCATAACCTACTGGATGCTAACCAATCAAGTTTCAGACGTGGACATTCAACTGAGACTGCGCTACTCTCAGTCACTGAAGCCCTGCGAATTGCAAAAGCTGATTCTAGATCATCAGTTCTCATTCTGCTGGATCTATCTGCTGCTTTTGACACTGTTAACCATCAGATCCTCCTGTCCACCCTCTCATCACTGGGACTCCACATTGCTAGTTTGAATCCTATCTCAATGGTCGGTCTTTCAAGGTGGCCTGGGGAGGGGAGTATCCACAGAACATCAACTGGTCACTGGGGTTCCTCAGGATCGGTTCTTGGACCTCCTCTTTCCCACATACACTACATCACTGGGTCCCATCATACAGGCACATGGTTTCTCATAACATTGCTATAATGATGACACACAGCTCTATCTCTCATGTTGACCAGATGATCCAACGGTAGCTGCACGGATCTCAGGCTTCCTGGCGGACATCTCTGCATGGATGAAAGAACATCACGTACAGTTAAACTTGGCAACGACTGAGCTTCTAGTCTTCCCTGCCACTTCAACTCTACAGCATGACTTCACCATCCAGCTAGTTCTTCTACAATTACCCCATCAATTCAGTCAGAAATCTAGGTGTACCTTTCAATGACCAGCTGACTTTCAAAGACCACATTGCAAAAACTGCTCGATCCTTGCAGGTTTGCATTGCACAACATCAGAATGTTATGACAAAAACTTTAAGAGTTGATTAAAGATGAACATTTATTAAATATTAAATTTAATTTTATGTACAATTATTACAAGTGTGATCCTGTGGCTCAGTGGTAGAGCATTCGCGTTTGCAGCGCAAAAGGTAGTGGGTTCGATTCCCAGGGGAACACACAAAATGTAAACCTGAATGTCAATTGTAAGTCCTTTGTATAAAAGCGTCTGCTAAATCATACATGTAAAAGTAATAAGTAAATACGTTTCCTGTGCGAGTGAAGAGCATTGCGTTAGCAGCGCAAAAGGTTGTGGGTTCAATTCCCAGTAAATGTACACATACTAATAAAAGAAATGTATAAAGTCACAGTAAGTCGCTTTGGATAAAGGCGTCTGCTAAATGCATACACGTAAATGTAAATAATCAAGTAAATAAATCGGAAGTGATCAGAAAGGTATATGTAATCCTATTAAATAAATAAATCGAAAATTATCACAAATGTACATGTAATCCTAATAAATAAGTAATAAATAAATAAATTTGGAAGTGATCACAAATATACAAGTAACCCTAATAAATAAGTAATAAATAAATAAATAGGAAGTGATCACAAATATACAAGTAATCCTAATAAATAAATAAAGTAATAAATCAATAAGTAAATAGGAAGTGACCACAAATGTACAAGTAATCCTATAAATAAATAAACAAATAATTTTGAAGTGATTGCAAATGTATAAGTAATCCTAATTAATAAATAGGAAGTGATCCCAAATAAATAGATTTGATTGGACATTAATAAGAAAACTTAGATGGGTTAGTTGGTTAGTAGGTAGATAGATAAAGTTATCACCAATGTTTGGTAAGTAATCCTCTTAAATCAGAGCCCGATCCTAGACTTCTGGGGACACTACGCAAAACTGTGTCGACTGGGGGG